>JABCJY010000428.1:0-23901 GCA_013184415.1 Fusarium concolor
GTGGCGGTGACTTAGTCTAGATAGGAGGTAGTCAGTCTAGTGTACTAGATAGCAGGACCCAGTCGGATGTTCCGAGCGGATAGCCTTCCGATTGACGCGCCCAGTTCCGACCGTTATGGTTATCACGAAAATGCACATGTGGCAGATGAACTACCATACACCAATTAATGCATAGTATCACCCAGACGGTCGTACATCCCGGTCCCTATAGCCTTAAACCGTAAATTCCGATGCCTCGACCGCCGCGGCTTCGTCCTCGTGACAATACTTTAAGTTGAGACCTGGGAAGATTTCAACACTGTTGAGAAGATTTCAGTATTGGCCCACTTTGCATGGATTCATTGGATCTAAAGCCACCCCGCGTCGCGTACATGGGTTATTTTAACTACTTCAGGAAATGATATCGGATACTCTATCCACAATATCGGATAGCTTATCCGAGTTAAAGGATCCACTAGTGAGGATTCTCAATTCGGATGAGGGGGGACTGGAATAAGTGTGTGAGGCGAGGGAGCTTGCTGGCCTGGAGTAGAGTCTGATTGTTGCTTGTACGGACTGCACAGGTCTCGGGGGATTGATTCGGACGGCCAGATCAAGAAGGATATTGAAGCTACATAGATCATTTTAACAACGAAAAAAATCAGGGATAAAATTCTACGCTTTTTTCTACGAAACACAATAAGCCACAAATGCTTCTCAAACACCAAACCGCATCGTCCCATTCTCCTCACTCCAAAGTCAACATATTCTCTGGCATGATATCCGGATCTCCTATCTGATGCACAATCGACAAAAACTCCTCCGAAGATATACCAATATTGTCAAGGAAATCCATATCATTCGTCATATGATTCTGCATTGGAACCTCCATTACCATAGACTCTGGGGCAAGAAGACGTTGCTGCTCCTCATCTGCTCTTTCTTCATCCGTTACTGCGAGAGATAATGTCTGAAGACCTTGCTGCTGAACCTGCGCAACAAGTTCTTGACATTGAGATTCAAGATAAACAAGTTCCTGTTTTCGTACAGTAGCGAGTCGATTACCCCTAGCAATCATGTTATCCAAAAGTTGATGCACGAGCTGTCGACAGCCTTGGTCATCTGCGACGCCAGGGAATAGTGCAGTAGCCATGTTAAGATGCAAAGCAGCGCCGAAAGTAAATTCGAGATCATAAGGTAAAAAGACCTCTGCAAGGTTATCAGTATATGTGGGGGCGGAGATAAGAGGTGCATACCGAGAAGACTGTACTCGCTCGTAAGGATCTGCAATGTTTTGACCGCTGATTTGATACCGGTTGAGATAACGGTTGCTGTTTGGCCGAGAAAAGCTTCGGAGTTTTCGTCTCCTGGTTGGCCGAGAATATCGAGGCGTTCTTTAAGGACTGATAGTAAGAGGGGTCGGGTGGCGACTATTACGCACTGAATTTGTTAGCGGCGTTGAATCGATAGCGAGGTGTGCTTACTTGGTGGTAAAGAAGAGTTATGTATTTTGTTCCTCGAGGCATAGTATCAACAGAGTTTCGAAATTTGAGGGAAATAATCCTCTGGAATTCCTGAGCATGATGGGCAAGGGTATGTAGAATAGCCTTGGTTTGCTCAAGAAACTGTCCAAGTGGTGTTTTCTCGGGCTTGTAAAGTGCTTTAAACGTTAGCCATACCTCAAAGTTTGAGGCTAGTACTTACTCGTTAGAATCACCGATAACAGGTGAGATAGATTGACCTGAAGACTACGAAGGCTGTCATGTTGGGATCCAAGATTCGGTGGATTAACAGGTGTTGAAATGTCACTATCTTGTACCGACATAGGCAGCCCAAGAGAAGATGAAAAATGTCGGTCCATGATATACAGAGTCCACCATAAATCACGACAAGACGTAACTGTCTCACTGCCGAGTTCATTATCTGGTAACTGCGTATGTAACCCTTCTAACTGGGCAATTCGAATAGCCTGGCCAAGCTGTCATACGTCAGTTTTGCGCAGAAACATTTTCAGAGCACCTACATATACATGAGCCGACTCCCTTTCATCGATGGAATACAGATACAAGCCAACCATGGCCAGAACTTCAATCGCTAATAAGCTATCCTTCCAAAGAGTCGTATGATCCGGAAGAAGACCCATCGCTCTCACAAAGAACTTTGCGCCGGGGGGTTCACGAGATGGATTCGGTTGGGATGAGTGGAAGGCTGTGCCAAAGGCAAGAATCAATAGAAACTTGACATACCAGAGGCGGTTCTCCTCTGCCTTGTTCTGCGCATCAGAATAGAAATCACTGATTTCGTTCACGAATTCAACTTCGTCGAAGAGACGGTATGTCTGGCCGAGGTGGAATTTGAAGGTGTTGAAGAGATAGATGGCATAGTCGAGGGAGGGTAAGCCCGCCACGTCGGGCGTTTGGTGCGGTCGGCTCTCCCAGGTGAGAGTGTAGACGTCGCTCTCGATTAATTGTGGTGGAATAGTTTGTTCACCTGGTTGAAGCTTATCACCAAGCATGAGCATCAATCGCAGAGTGAAAGACCATGTTGACCAGGGCGCCAACCATACTGTGACATGGTCAGCACTCATCACACATACCAACTCGGGCACTCACTCCAGGTGCGCCTGTTCTTGCGGGTATTCTTGATAATCTTGGAAGGTATCGTAAAGGCACTCGGCCATATACTCAACGGCGACTCGCCCTGCTGTTGATAGGAAGAAGAAGAAGGAACTTTGTTGGCAGGGTCAGATTGTTGTTGAGAGCCCTCGACCGTAAGTGCAGGAGAAGCAAGACTGGTATCAATCCTGCACTCACCATTGACATCAGGTCCAAAAGCAGCATCGTTTGTGCGCTTTAGACCAGGGGAGAAGTTATCTCTGACTTGAGGTTGAGATATTGGCGGGGAGCAATATGAGGGGTGAGAGTTTTGAGAGTGGACGGACGCTGCATCGATGGATGAGCGGTACGGAGGAGGCGCTGAGGCTGTGGGAGGTGAGCGATAAGTAAACGGGCCATCTAGTTGTCTTGCAGGGTCGAAGATGTTGGCTGATGGTGACCGTTGATGCTGATGCTGCTCTACTTGCTTCTGAAGTTCTTGGAGATACCTTCACTCTGTCAATGATGGCTGAGATGAGGACGTGGTTGAACTGACTTTTCAGATACCATAACCTTTGTGCCTCCTTCAGTAAAGCGACACTGCATCGAGCGACGCAGACAGTTCTGACACGGATCATCGCCAGAACATTTGATCTTACTCTGTCTACAAGCGACGCAGCTAAGATGAGGTCAGACCGACAGTCGATAAGAGGGGGTAGAGTTTAGGTCCATACGCGTTGGCAGTCCTTCTTGTCTTGCGAGGCTCGCTCTGTGTGCCTGAAGCCATGGTAGGCTGATACTCGCAAAAAATCTTACGATTGCAGAGCTGATATCACAATCCAGTGGACAGAGAATGGTCATAGAAGGCGGTTTTTGGCTGCTGCGTGTCTTGCTCGCCCCTGCAGACAGGGATCCACAGACTAATCCCCGCACAGCACACCAATGCCGATCAAGTGATTGGCTTTGACACGTCCGTTACCGGGTGAATCTGGGTACCTACCAGACTTAGTATGATGCATTGTCCATTTATTCTATTAAGAAATTCTAGAATAACATTAAATTGAAGGTTGCTGCCATGATGCATCACAGATCATTGAGTTTGTTAAATGTAAGCTGTGAATAACTCGGTTGTAGATGATGTTGCCATGTTGGCTAGACATTGAAGCCATTATCTCTATCCGTACCCTCGTACAAGCGATTAAAACGTGATCGGAACTCGCTCTCTTGAACCGACTCTTTTCACTAGATAAGGCAAGTCTTCCCCCCAACCTCAATTAGAAAGTATATCAACGCAATGCCGGTCAGGCACTATCTCTCCCCACTAATGGGTAAGGTAACAAAGTGTCCACCGACTGCACTGCTATTGGTTCCCCAACAAAGAGTATCATCGTTTGGTAAAAATGGCGTTGGGCCACGGGATCAGCTTTTAGAGCTGTCCCAATCAGGAAATACTCCTACATACCTTACATTAGCCAGCGATAATGAAAATGTTGGATGAGCGGGATCGGCGTCATGTACCACAAGCTAAAGGGCATCATTAGTCGTATTTATTCTTGCTGATACCGATGACAGATTGTGCAGGGATCGGGAAGTATGGCCTTCCGATTGGACAATTGGCGAGATTAATTACTCTTTTGGATATCATTTACGGAACGACGAGTGATTTATTGGAAAGCAGCAAAACTATTCGTAGAACGATAACACAATTTAAAAGAGTGACTGGCAAAAGACTATCACGTGAGTCCTGCATCATCGAAGCAGACATACAAAGCTGACCAATCCATGCTTCCTTACCTTCACTACACCAACCGTGTGAAGTGGTAGCTACTAATTTGCAAGAGCATATGCCATAGAGTTGTAATAAGAGGGTGGGACTGAATATCCAATCAGCAAACACCTTGGCTGATAACGTACTTACACGTAGAGTGATATGGCTCAGTTCCTAGCCTTAGCATGAACCGGGACTTGTTCAACCTTACGTCCGTGTTTCAACGACCGTCTCTCTCAGTTGGAACTGGTGCAGGCTTGGCATTAGAAGACCGGTTCCAACAGTTACGGTGACAGTGCCTCACCTGGCTACACTATCAACCGCACTGGCGGCAGTGGTGACAATGCTGCAGTCACCTGGATTGTCGGTAAGTATCACTCTGACATGTTGAACTTGTGCTAATTTAGTTAAAGCGAAATATGGTCAGTGTGGGTAGTGTGATAAAGAAGACGTCTTCTTACATTCGAGGTGATGTATTCTTTATTAATGCCCAGGGCTTAAAGCTCTTTTACCCACCAAAATCTTTACCAATCCCCAGGTAGCATGATAAGATGGATAGTTGTCATTGTAAGGAAACATGTCTGCAGAACAGGTTAGGACAATCTCAATGTATTACATACAGCAAACAACCTTTCAGTCATAGAACATAATAAACCCCTTACAAACGCGAGTCAAAACTATGCGTGCTATGTACTTCTACCCACTACGGGCTCCTGCCTCTCTTTTTACAAGAATACTGTTGGGTTTAGGCCACTGCTGTTCTTTTATCATTAATCAAGCTCGCAACAGCTGCCAGCGCGTTACCCTGAATGATATAGGCGTTCCCGCTCGTTTCTTTGGCGTTATGGTTAGAAAAGGCCATTCGTACTTCCAACGCGTAAAGTTATGAGGTGCTCCTCCCAGGCTAACAAGACCCGTTTATAGACACAACTGATTAGAATCGTCGTGTTTGTTAATAGTCTAAGTGTGTTGGAATGTCTAGGCCTGGGTTTCCATGAATTTTTGTTCATCTTTCAACACTTGAACTTTCTTCCTAAAAGTGATTTTATCTTCCTATTCTATTCGTAAGTGTCCTTTCACAGTATCTTGATGAGCTCCTATCCGCTATCGGGAAAGCTATCGGATTCTCCGAATGGAAATCAATAAAGCTTTATCTTCCCGGGGAGATTCCGCGAGATTCCGCAATTAACTCAACCGTGTATCCAAATTTCTAGAAGCTGGAAGATATAAACAACTCAGATAGTGCAATCTCGGGATGCTCAAGAGAAGCCGAGAGCAAGCTATGGTTAGAAATCTCCACCGCGGGGCTGACACTCTCGGCTCAGCCACCCGAGAGCACAACCTCGTGGGATCTCTTCGCTCTAGTCTCTGAAGTGTCCAGGGTCTTTGCCATCAGATGATACCCTTCTTAAGTCTATCTGAATAGTATTTCTCAACTCCATGACCTCAACCCCTCCCTCTCATGAACAGCTTCAAATCCCGTAAGATCTTCAAAATTCACTTACACCTCTAAACTGTGAAAATCCGCATTTTAAAATACAAATTTATCATAATCACCCCCTCTCCTCAGCAATCACAAGTTCATTCAAACCACCATGCTAGACCTCCTCATAATCGGTGCTGGCTTCAGCGGTCTTCAGGCTGCACGCACCGCCCAAAAAGCTGGCCTCTCAGTCTCAATTCTCGAAGCCCGCGACCGCGTCGGTGGAAAAAGCTGGACAATTCCTCTCAAGAATATCCCCAGAGGAAATGCTGATCTCGGCGCTGCCTGGGTAAACGATGAGCTGCAGCCTATCATATGGTCGTATATCAAGCAGTTTGGTCTTGATGACCAGGTCGTCAAGCAAGCACTTGGCCAAACGGCTGTTATGGTCGATGCTGAAGGTGAAAGGGTTGAGTTTCCTCATGGAATCACACCTGATGTAAGTTATATGGGTGTTATTGAGGTATGTGTGTTGACAGTTGTAGCTCTCGCCCGAGGAGAAGAAGAACCTTGAGATGGTTCGCGATCACATCCAGGCTGAGTCTTTGAAAAAAGATGGTTTTAGAGAGGAAGATGATCAGATCAGTGTGGATCAATATGTCCGCAAACTTGGAGGTAGTTCCAAGACACTTGAGATAATCAACGTCTGGGTTAGAGTTATGCACGGCCTTGAATCAACAGAGGAGTCTGCGGCGTGGTTTATTGAGTACTGCCGTACCAACCATGGCCTTTTGGCAATTCGTTCCGATGATCGTTCAGGCGGTAACTACATGCGCATCAAGTCCGGTACACAAGCCATCGCCAAGGGTATCGCTGATCTTATCGGCCATGAGAACATCCATCTCTCTAATCCCGTCTCTTCAATCGAGCAGAACAAGTCCCATGTCGTTGTTAGATCAACCACCGGAAAAGTTGTAAAGGCCAAGAAACTCATCATTTCAATTCCTTCTGCTATGTTCAAGGAGCTCAAATTTTCTCCACCCTTACCCACTGGCGCCCAGGAGGTTTACAACAACACTAAACTGGGACATTACAACAAAGCCATTGTCTACTACAAAAAGCCTTGGTGGCGAGAAAGTGGATTCAACGGCTTCGTCATGGACATCCGCGGACCAGCTTGTGTTATCAGAGACACTTCATTCGACGACGAGGGAATATATGGCTTCACGTGTTTCGTCAACGGTAAAGCCGGCGAGGAATGGAGCAAAGAAACTCCAGAAAAGCGTCGGCAGTTAATTCTTGACCAACTTGCCCACGCTTTCAACGCTGGCCCCGATAAAGAAGCTCATCAACCGCTCGAGTTCGTTGAGCAGGTCTGGCAGCATGAGCAATTCAGTCGTGGCGCCCTTGCTCCCGTTACAAAAATTGGTCATCTCGCCAAATACCGCGACATTTACGGCAAGCCGGTTGGTAATATTCACTTTGTGGGTACAGAGTATGCGACGCATTGGAAGGGATACATGGAGGGTGCTTTGACGTCGGGTGATGCGGGAGCGAAGGAAGTTATTGAGACATTGAAGGTCCAGCCAAAGTCGAGGTTGTAAATGTATGGTGCAAGAGTAATACCTCTACCTTTTATGAAATAACCTGTAAACACTACGAATGCCACTGGTGTGTTGAGTAAGGGGGATTTCAGCAATACCATTATCCCAGAGTTGCCCCCCATCAGCGTCGACTCCATTCAAAGAACTCAGGCAACATCAGGCGCAATACGCAACACGCAGCGAACACAAATCAATGAGCTTTCTTGGTGCTTCTATTTTCCTTTCTTGTTTTAGGGAGGTTTTCTCGTGTATTGAATTGCATTTCCTCGATGGAAGCAACAAGATTGATATTTTAACCTTGGTAAATAAAATAGACTTTCACCCCTGACCCCTCGCCAAGAAGATATCCTCATGTAAGTGGACAAGATACTTCAAGTCGCTCACAGGCACCTCGATAGATGATATTTTCTTATGAAGATCAGGCAGGATACGTAAATTATTATCATATTTGTAAAGCCTCAGCGTTTGCTAAAGCCAACGCGCATTCCTACTCAGGGGAGGAGCCATGGGAGCGCATAAAACCAAAGGTCAACAAGATAACGACCTTGAATTTATTCAATCACTCACGCATTAACTTCCAAATAATATTCACTCATCGATTAAGAACGACTATTTAATGCAGTTATCTTTCCAACTCATGGTTATTGTCCACTTCATTCCCTCCACTCATTTATATTCGACAAGTCCCTGGACCTATTCCAATTCACGACATCAAACATGACTTCGATCGAAGACGCTCCCAGAAAGGAAGACGCCTCCAAAGAAAACGTCCCCAAGTATAAAACCCCGCCCAAGGCCAAAGGTAAGAGAATCATGGATTAAATACGTTAGTATCTGCAAGTATCAAGGCTAACATGGTGCTGTAGGGTGTTACCAATGTTCAGAACGACGAATCGACTGCGATCGAGCCGAGCCTTGCCGTAAATGCGAAGCGAGCGGGCGAATATGCAGTGGAAACGACTATCACAAGACACGCGGTAAATACCCCGGACATGACGATCCTAACGGTCCTTCGGGTATTCCTTCAAACGGCGCTTCGACAAACCTTCCGGTCCAGCCGCAAGAAGTTGAACCTCCAATCCAGGGCCTCAATAAAGAGGTTGAGGATGTTGGTTATTTCCAACCCCCCGCGGCTCAAGGTCATAGTCAAGGTCAAGGGCAAATTCAGAACATAGCCCCGCCCCTGCCCATTGTCAATCAAGTTCCCGCGCCTGTCAACGTTGGTTTGATCCTGTCGCCGTGGGGCGAGTTCCTCCTCAACTACTGTAGGTTTCTGTTGAACTAGACCCAATTAACCATACTAACAACATCAAGTCTTGGACTTCGTCGCACCCGAACTGGACAACACCATCGCTTGGCGCGCTCAAATCACTCCCCTCGCAAGAACGGACAGCTTTGTCATGAGTTCCATAGTAGCTGTAAGCACAGCTCATCTCGAGTCAATGGGCCGGAACGCTAGTGCCCAGTATCACCGTGCGCAGGCACACTTGGAGTTTAGAAATGCATATGGCACATATCAGACAGCCATGGCTCTTCTTCTACTATGTCACCCTAGGTTCAACACAGCCCCCGATCATGGCTTTATATTCCTGGAGACTGCGATGGTCCTTGTATACCAAGACCTGAAACGACCAGGTGTTGATCCAGAAACCTGGGCCCTGGCGCTGTTTTTATGGCAAGCATATGCAACGTTTTACTTGCGTCCTGTGGCGCTCTAGTAAGATCGCCAGGCATTTGGATTTTGGTATGAGAGTTGGATTCTATAACCCGTTTGTCAAATAGTGTACTTGAAGTGGACAGACAGCAAGATTCATAAAGATGCTAAAAGATAGTACTTGCCAAAAAAGAAGAAATTCTCTATAAACGATCAATTCAGGCTATTTAATAAATCTTAAAAAGAAGAAGTTCTGCTATAAATGATTGATTTGGGTTATTTAATGAATTCTGGCGGAGATGGAAGCGGTGCTGTCCAGCCGGCACCTGGTCATGCTCTCGGCTTCTGAAGCCGAAATCCTCTTCTAGGGTAGGTGGTTCACCATGAAGGCGCGGGGCATCATGAAGAAAAACACTACGAATAGAATCTACAAACTCACTTTCCCTTTTCGTTCGGTCCTCGGTGTTAGTCTATCTTCCCCGCATCATGAAGTCAGCAACACCCTAGTTAACTCATCACCTTCGGCTTATAAATCCGAATCTTCATAAAGCCTTCTTGTGCCGAACACGTTGTGTCATGCCCATTGAGACATAGCGAGGCCCAAGACCGAAACAACCCGCGATCTCTTTAAAACAAACAATCCAGAACGCGGACTTCATTCATTTCGTCACCATTAATCTCACCAACAGCCAAAATGTCGTCTCTCGCCTCCACCCTCAAGGACCCTTCCCTCCTCGTCGACAGATCTTTCATCAACGGCGAATGGGTCTCATCTGTCTCATCAAAAACCTTCGACGTCTACAACCCCGCTACAAACACTGTCATCGGCTCAGCACCGGAATCCACCGTCGATGACCTCAACACCGCTATCTCTGCCGCCTCAGACGCATTTTCCCTGTGGCGCGCCAAGTCCGGTCGTCAACGCGCAAAGATCATCCGCAAAATCGCAGAGCTAATCGTTGAAAACAAAATTGACATTGGAAAGATCATCACCGCGGAGAATGGAAAGGCAAAGGCTGATGCAGAGGGTGAGGCAACCTTCTCGGCGGGCTTCTTTGAGTGGTTCGCTGAGGAGGCGCCAAGATTGTATGGTGATGTTATTCCGCATGCGCAGCCAAATTCGAGAGTTCAGGTTATCAAACAGCCTATCGGGGTATGTGGTTTGATCACGCCGTGGAATTTCCCTTTGGCGATGGCTGCGCGAAAAGTCGCTGCTGCGTTGGCTGCTGGGTGCACAGTCGTGGTGAAAACAGACGGTGTGACACCTTTCTCTGGAAACATTCTTGGTGTTCTTTCAGAAAGAGCTGGTCTGCCCAAGGGCGTTCTCAACATCGTCACCGCTCTCGAAAACACGCCTAAGCTGGGCGTTGCGCTGTGCGAATCTGATGTCGTCAAGAAGATCTCGTTCACAGGGTCGACTCGCGTGGGAAAGATTCTAATGAAGCAATCAGCCGATAGCCTCAAGAAGTTGTCGCTGGAACTGGGTGGCAACGCGCCATTCATCGTGTTTGACGACGCCGATATCGAGACAGCTGTCTCAAGCGCAGTTATCGCCAAGTTCAAAGTCAGTGGTCAAACATGCGTTTGCGCCAACAGGTTCTACGTCCAAGAAGGCATCTACGACAAGTTCACCAAGCGCTTAGTCGAAGAGGTCAATAAGTTCAAAGTCGGCAACGGAACGGACGCTTCAGTTACCCATGGGCCCTTGACGACAAGTGTAGACAAGGTGGAGGAGCATGTCCAAGATGCGCTTAGCAAGAAAGCGACTGTTCTCGTTGGCGGCCAGCGATTACCCGACCTCGGAAAGAACTTCTTCCAGCCGACGGTTCTAGGCGATGTTGACGACACAATGGCTGTTACTCGCGAAGAAACTTTTGGCCCGCTCGCAGCGTTGACAAAGTTTAAGACAGAAGATGAAGTTATCGCGCGGGCGAACAAGGTCGATGTTGGATTGGCGTCGTATATCATGACGACGAACTTGGCGAGATCGCACCGCGTGCAGGAGAGGTTGGAGTTCGGCATGGTGGCTATCAACACTGGCGTTATCTCTGACTGGGCTGCGCCGTAAGTACAAAAGCCTGTTGACGATAATCACTGACTGACTGTTGCAGATTTGGCGGCGTCAAGCACTCGGGTATGGGGAGAGAGGGAAGCAAATATGGTGAGTTTCAATGTTTCCCATGAGTAGCTCTACTAATTTGAAATAAGGTGTGGACGACTTTACTGTGCTCAAAACTATAGTCACTGGAGGTATCAACACCGTGTATGACCCGAAGCTGTGAAAATGGCCCGGGTGAGGAGGTTTGGGGAAGAATAGACAAACAGCAGCCCTATCAATCTCTGTTCCTCCATTGTCTCCTACGTAAATCAGCGCCGATAACGCACCAGTGAATCAGGGCTATGACGCCATTGTCCCTATTGTTTGTATGCCTCGCAGATAATTGACAGTGACAGTGGCAGCCCCTGGCAGTAACACATGTTCGCATATCCACCTATATCAACTCAGCTTTGCGATCTTTCGCAGGAAAACTCTTCTTATCCATCATCAAACGAGATATCGTCCTAATGCCAACGAAACCGAATATAAACATATATCAACAAGATGAAGTCCTCACCAACCAAACCTTCATCACCCATTCCGATTAGCCGCTGCCGCGCCCGAACTCTGGACTACGGCGTTAACAATCATCCTCCTTCCCGCACCGCGCCAGGGATCT
This sequence comes from Fusarium concolor, assembly GCA_013184415.1. NCBI lineage: Eukaryota > Fungi > Ascomycota > Sordariomycetes > Hypocreales > Nectriaceae > Fusarium > Fusarium concolor. Next base: position 11,740 of record JABCJY010000428.1, read on the forward strand.
ATCCTCTACAATCTCACATCGACACAGTCCCTCTCGTCCCAGATCCTACTGAGTGCACTGAATCTCCCGACAGCAGCACCCGTGCCAACACCAAAGATCCTCTTCACACCGTCGACTCCCTGCGTCTCCAAGTCATCCGCGACAAGGACGGAAACACTCTAGGCCTCAAAGTAGTCGACATCAACTCCACCTACGGGAAAACCGCCAACGTCAGTGCCCCGTTCCCGATTGGCAAGATCAACACTGGTCTTGTCTTCAGCGTTGAGACGAAGGAGGGTATGGAAGCGGCGTATACTCGTGCGTCGTACAACACTGGTTCCAAGCGGATTATGGGGATTATGTTTGCGCCTCCTAGTGGCGAAGTTGACGGGATTGCGAGGGATGCGGACTGGTCTTTCTTGGATCCTATTGAGGTTGAGCGTGAAGACAAAAAGGATGAGATGAAGCAAGCCCAGCGCCCTGAGGTGTCTATGGCACCTATCGAGCTCGATTATGAGGATTTCAAGAACCTTGGACTGAGGGATTAAGCACTTTATAGTGGAATAGCTTTGGACTCACTGGCGTAGGACCGCTAGCGATATCGGAAGGCATGTCAGATGCTTTGGCTTGGTGGAGGATATACCCAAGAATAACAGTTTGCTAGCTGAGATACAGCCTCTTCTCAGGGCAACAATAAACAACACTGTCTATTTTCACCTCTTTGTCTGCATCCCACATGTTTGTATGCCGCCTTGCCTTTGTCCTTCATCTGACAGATACAGATTCCATGTTCATCTTTGTGCTGCACTTGAATGCCTCTGCAAAAGATTATTCAAAGATACTGAACCAGGCGCCAACAGCTGGCATTACCATCCTGCTTCATTATTTCGTCTGGTGGGCCTCAAGGTCTATCATCCTTGGACTTTCCCTCTTTGATCATACTGCCAGCCGCCATCATGGGTTTCCGTCAGGCGTTGTCTCTCGATCGCACCTTCAAATAAATACCTCCTTCACTTCACATTTCGTCGCCATTCAAATGCTCACGCCAATATGATCTGCACTGTTCCTTCATACTCTTCCGAGGCAAACGCTGTCCAAGAATTCACTATCGCAAACGCACCCCATTGTCTTCATTGTCATTCAAACGAGCATCAATCACAAACAACTGTATATTTCACGACTCCTTCCACCAGAACTTTTCTTCCCATCGTCGCTCAATATTTTGATCAACATACGATCTCGACCCCTCATACCTCATCCTCACTAACGCGGAATCGAACCACGAGAGCAAAGACTTTCGAGATCAACAGTTTCTATCTCATCATGAGCGAAATTACCTCCGTCGTGCCCTGATACCATGTCTTGTGGATGTGTTCCGCAATGTCCGACCCAGATAACAGTATCTGGTTCAACAGTATCAATCTTATGAGCCAGGGACGCTTCTGCCACAGGTGCGGAGTCGAGCGCCGCGTCGGCACACGCGCCCTAAACCTGGCCGTTGAAACCCTCGGAACCCTCCGTGAGATCACCAATGGGATGGAGTTCTGGAAATACCACGTCGGCGGTCCCAGGTTTGTCCACAACCATGTTGGTCAAGGCGCTGATTAGTCTCCCAATGACTCTAACAGCGTGAGCGCTACTGCTGAGGACTCATGCTAGCTCTCGCCCTGTTACCGAGTATGCTTGTCAGCCCGTGGAGATCACCGATGGGCATGATAATGTCGCCGACGGCTCCCGCTCGGGCGATGAGGAGCTCAAGAGGTTTGTCCATAGTGATGAAGGAGACCGCTCCAACGGAGTGGACAGATCTTCTGGGAAGAATGAGAGGACTGAGCCTCATGGACAGTGATCGGCTAGGGTTGGGAAGTGATATGGATAATTACATGGAGATTCGGCAATGTGGCAGTGAAGAAGGTTCCCAATTGGAATTAAGTGGTAGCAAGGAACCAATACTAAGGGGAGTGAGCCGCTCCTCAAGTATCATCAATTCACGTACGCAAACAGTACAATACCTTATGCCCTCTCTATTTGATGTTTTTGTACTTCATTTACTTTTACAGTGATTATCCCCCCTCAATTTGTATAAATTGCTGGGTTTGGTCCCCTTTCCAGTTTCATCCGCCGCCATACAAACAATACCTTGACCAACAACCACAAAATCTCACTCATGTCTAGTAACCCCCCTGTCCTCAACTTTCCCGAAGACTTCCAATGGACCTGCATGGAAGCCTGCGGGGAAAGGAACAGCATGAACGAAACGATTTGCAGAGATTGTGGGGATGAACGCGATGTGCCTTGTTGGGCATTTAGTGAGAACCAGATAGATGAGCAGTGGAGACTCGTTAGAAAGGATGGGCATGGGAGGGAGACTTGGAGATTGTATTGGACTAGCATTAAGGGTCATAGAGTAGGTCAAGAGGTGATCCTCCATACGTGAATGATATGGATAGCCTTGCCAAAGTTTAACAAGGCCATCGCATCTTCATGAGGAAGAGCACTGCGCTTTTAATTCATGATAGTTGAAGGCTAAAACCTTCTTAATCCGTGCCCACGGCATGGAAATTTACTGAATAAGCATGCGAGTTCTGGCTAATTGGGTGAATGAGATCACGTTAAGTGTTTGTGAACAAGGTACGCCTGCCTTGAGAATGTCCCGGTGATTGACACCAATCATCAACTTATATAAGTTTGAGAGGCTTTTCCACCTCCAGAATTACTTTCTCAGAACAAAAGCACTCACAATATAACAATATCAATCTCTCTCCACACTGTAAATATACTATGTCTACACACGCAGATATTAATCCTCCGGTCATGGCTCCTCCGCCTCGTCGCAAGGAAATCCCAGCGGCGCCCACTGGATCTGCCAATGGCCCTGCAACCAGAAGAACGATGATTTAAGTGGAAGGGTTTGTTCTAAATGCCAAAAGAAACGCGTCCTTGGTACAAAGGCCGAATACGGTAATAAAAAGATACGGTCTTGGTATCTTCAGCGAATTTGGCCCAATGGCCGTGAGAGATGGAGACCTATAGAACCTATTAACGATGTCCCTGAATCGCTCTTTGGCAGCACTGGCCTTGCGTTGAGAAGAATGATATTCGGAGCAAGACCTGTGCCAAGTGTCATAAAAGGCGAATGTCGGGTGCAACAGCCCACAGCAAAATGGGAGATACCTGGCAACTTAAGCAAATCGATCCCAGGGGCATTGAGATCTGGACGTGGAGGGACCCGGAAGACGATGATGTCATTCACCCCTTCTTCCTCCACTAGAACTTCGAGGCTCTTGACGTGGTTCTCATTACTAGCTTAAAGAAATGAGTTCATTGAACTAGGTAGACATGCCGGATCACTTCTTACTATGTGACTACAAATTAACTAACAACAAAGGCTGCCCCCTCCCCCCAGCTACACGATATGTATGCCTCAATAAGCTGAAGATCTGTGAATCGAAGGTGACTGGGGAGACATCGCTAGAATTTGTGAGCAACAGATCAATACAAACGTTCCACCTCCTTCAACAGTTAGTTATTCATGTGCTCCCCTTAGTGCGTGATCTCATCAGCTATAAATTCGACAAGCATCCTCACTACAAAACGACTTCCTTTATGCATCAGTACTCATGGTAAGAATACTTCCAAACTACCTCAAACCCTGCTCTATTCATATATATACGCACCGCAATGCCTCAGAAACCTCGCGGCATTGTACCAAAACACGCAGTATGGACCTGCGAGTACGGTAATGGCCCGGACCGTTGCAACCACCGGAATGAGAAAATGGAGAACAAGGTCTGTTCAAAACGTAACAAAAAACGCGGCTGTGGCACGATGGCCGATACTGGAAACATTTTTGAGCAGTGTTGGGAGCTTGTTTACATAAATAGCTATGGCCGTGAGAGGTGGGAGTGGTTTGACCTGAAGCGCTGGATCGATGACTGAACTGTGAAGCTCGCATGGAAGGACGATCTTCTTTCACAATGAGGAATAGGAAGCATTTCTATGAAGTATCTGCAACTGAAGCCAGAGAAAGTTGACTTCGTTCAACTAAGTACGCCTGCTTACTTCCCTTTGCGTTATTCCAAAAAGGCTAGCCGTAAAGATTACGTTCATTAATCCCAGCTGTATACAGTCAATTTTCATCGGTCACTGGATGAGTTAGTCGTGGATCAGTTTGGCGCAGCACTGGCATCTGTGAGCTACAAATCAACACAGTGACTCAAGCCGTTAGTCGGTACACTGGATAAGTGGCACTCTCTGTTCCCGACACAACGGTACAGTGACTCAAGGTTAAATGGGAAGTTCTCATGTGTGCAGATTTTGTGTCTCTAATTGTGCGTGATCTGGGATATATAAATTGGTTCTTATAACCCCGGGCATACAGTCTTCTTACCCAAACATCCACACAAGTCCCATGCAAACATCCTCAACCCCACAACTCTATTCATAGCATCGTTACTTAAATCAAGATGCCTTTCCCAACTGTCAAAGACATTGCCTTTTGGCTCTGTAGGACGCCCCATTGCACAGGTTGGACCGAGTATAACAGTAAAATCTGCAGGAAATGCAATGTTGAGCGTCGTGTTGGAACAGTTGCGATCAACCAAAAGGATGAGAATATTGGCTACCTTACTAGCATCTATTCAAATGGCGATGAAGACTGGGCATTCCACGAGCCTGAGGTCTTGGATCTTGTTGAGGCGAGAGCGAGCACTGAACCTCTACCGGAGCGCCATGAGTAGATGAGCAGTTATTAGCTAGAATATTATCGATCGTTAGCAATAGATTCAATTGAATCTAACTACTTGGTTGTCCCTCTAGCTTCCGGTTTAAAGTGTCGTGGTGTTAATAGCAAACTTAGTCTTGCATAGATGCTTACCATGCACGCGGCAGCGAAACGGTCCATCCAAAAACATTATGACCTGCACCGAGCTAACCATAGTGCCGTAGTATCTGTTACAGATTCGTTAGGTCCCCTTTCATTCTAGGAGACCTTCAAGTTCATACACTGATAATAAGAAGTTACGCTTTTTAGCTCAGGTGGTTCGCCAGAACATGGCTCTTTGCTGTGCCATAGTATTATCTGTTGCTCCATCAATTCGAAGATTACGGGTCTTGTGTCTCATATCGCTCTCCCTTGCGACTGCCGTGGTAAACTACTCGCAATATCCCTGAAGCCGAGTGACGCAAGCTGCCATGGCTGAATAAGTGCTGCCCTCTGGTCCCGAGCAACTGTCAAATAGTAAACTACAGATCCCAGGGACCTGACTCGAGACTCTTAGCTGTGATTCATCCACGGGTTATTCCTACGGCCCATTGGTATAAGTAACGCCAGTTATGCTGTCTAGTCTCGGGGCCACCAACACACAAACAGCGCACACAAGCATGACTTCATCGACCCATATATACCTCCTATTCACGTCAACCTTCCAAAAAGGCTCCACTCTCCCATATTCCCAACGAACACACATATTGGTACTGCGGTGTGATGGGCAGGATTAGAAAGCTGCCAGGCCTCGATCATAAAAAGATATGCAATGCTAGCGTAAGAAGTTGAAGTTCATCAAATTAAGCTTCTTCCATTTCTGGCATGCTACTGTTCCACTGCGGCAGATTCCTCCCTTTGAGATCACAAACTGTGAGTTAAATTGGGGATGCAATACCAAGCCTCTGCACCCTATATTACTAGCCGCACTACAGTAGAGGCAGCACGGTATCAAATAATAATGGACAAATGAATGATAAATCTCTACGTTGGTCCCAGTATAACTGTCTGTAATTAGTCGTTGTTGTAGGCGAGTGCGTGGATATGTGAGTAGCAAACACGGGCGATTATCTCTCCACTGACTATCGTCAAAGTGGTTTATGCCGGTATCTGTGAAACTGTATGTTGATAAGAGGTGATTCTATGCAGGTTTACCTGTGTAAACCTTTGTGCATGGCCATGTGCTCATGCTATTGGTCCCTCTCATGCAGAATAAATATTTAAAGCCTACTATCTCACAATTTGAACAACCTAAATAAGATAAACACAACAACATAATCTGGAGTCTATCGCGTTCAACACCTCCGAAATGCCTTTTATGGGTGACAATACCACAACGGTGATTGATACAAATCACAAACTATGGCGATGCCAAAGATACCTGGATGATCTGCCAACCGTGAGATGTGTCAAAGAGGTGGATATTGGTCAAAAGTCTTGTACAAACTGCCATCATAATCGCGAGAAGGGTGCTCACGCCTTGAAGGCGAACGGAGAAAGAATGGGGGTTCTTGATCGTGTTGACACTGACGGAACAGAGTGGTGGAAATACGATTAGGGGCCAAGGTCACTCACTGAGTCAGCATACTTAAAGTATGAGTTAATCAGAGAGAATTGAAGGCTTATTACTAAATTATCCGCAATTCTATGCCGCTTGATTTATATAAAGCCTGTAGACCTAAGAAATACTGCACTCTTCCTTCCTCCCACAGTCCGAATAACTCATATTACTGAAGACCAATTAACTCAAAACTTCATTACCTTAAACCGCCACCATGGTTGACCATAAAACAACCAGTGTTATAGCAGCACACACGAAATGGCGTTGCGGTCAGTACTATTACTATGCACTCTATAATAGTCTAGAGAAACGCCAGTGTCCTGGAAAGATGAGGATGGGGCAAAAAGTTTGTAAAAAGTGTGGGCGTAGTCGCGGCAAAAGAGCAACTGCTCTGACAGAGGGGGGCACACGTTTGGGTACTCTGGATTCGGTGTCTAAGAATGGGGAGGAAACGTGGCATTATAAGGTGAAGCATTGCTGAGCTCAGTACATCGCTGGTGGATGAGATAATCACGGCTTGCTCGACGGAGTAGTAGTGATTCAGTCTTGGTAGATATTATAAAAGTCAGTTCAAAACACGCTCTACTGTTCTTTCTCAAATGCATAACAGCATCTTCTACATATCCAGCAGTCAATTCTACTTACATCACACTCTCCATTATACATGCAACGCAACACCATCATGTCATCATATGGTGAGCCCACATATACTGTCCGCTTTGATCAGACTTACTGGCAATGTCGGAATATAGTTGTTGGTGGTTATTGCGATACCAAGAATTTGATGAGCCAAATGAAGTGCACCGCTTGCGATGGTCTACGCGATGTTGGCGTTTATGCCGTGGGTGATCATGGGGGTGCTATCGGATATATGTCTGCTAAGGGCATAGATGGGAAAGAATGGTGGCGATATAATATCACTCTCAATTGAATCCCCTGGTGAGTTCGTTCCATGAAACTACCATAGGATTTGAAAGCAGTTCGTTATTCAGTCTCTCTGAACGCTATAAAACCCAGGTCCAAATACGCTTTAGTCTTCCTTTAATTATTACACCCATTGCCTTCTACATATCCAAGAGTAAACTTTCTCAATCAAATTTATATCACACTCTCTTTCTCGCCCGATACGCTACTATCATGTCTTCTAACAGGTCTTATGGTGAGCGCACAGATGTTGTCCGCAGCGATCATACTCATTGGCAATGCCGAACTAGTCTATTCGATTTAAGTTATTGCAATGCCAAATGGCCAATGAGCCAGACTAAGTGCTCCAAATGTGATCGGGATCGTGCTGCTACTGCGTATGCTGTGGCGGATAATGGCGATATTTTTGGAACGCTTAGTGAAAAGGATGGAGATGGGAAAGAGTGGTGGCGTTACTATGTGATCCCCAACGGTGTCTCTCACTGAGTTCACTTTCTGTTGGAACATTGACACGTTCATAGTGTTTTGTCGCTGTTCGGTCCTCGGTTTGACTCCAGTGTGTGAAGGCATTGAGCTCTGAACATAGATAAAGAACAGATTTGTTAGCGATTCAGCTTCTGAAAATACTATAAAGCCATCAGTCTAAACCTATTCTCCTTCCTCAATATCATCACCCAGCATCAAACAATACCAGTCTCTCCTTCACTTATACAGCTAGGTGTCTTCAGGTTCCTACCTCTTGCTATACTATGACCATGCCTCACTTCGAACTTACAGACGTGATACACGCTCATCACACGCACTGGCATTGTATGCGATTCCTCAACGGGAAAAACTGCAATATCAGGATGCCAATGTCCGAGAAGAAGTGCACGAGTTGTAAGGAAGAGCGTGATATCCACGCGCATGCCGAAGCTGAGAACGGCGACAGGCTTGGTATGCTCTCTTCCGTTGATTCAGAAGGGAAGGAGATGTGGAGCTACGTTTTTAAGCTGAACGGTGTTACCCATTAAGGCTCGTGTTGCGACAGGTGGGCCCCTCATGCAGGCGCAGGCACACAGGGACAAGGGATCGTGATATAAAAAGCAAGGGGTGATGATTCAGGTTTAGATAGACTCTATAAAAGGAATCTCAGCACACGTTCTCTTTTTTCTCTTCACATTTCTCTGCGTACAGCGCAAGCACTCGTGAAAACACTACCAACATAGGTTGCCCCACCACTTTGACTAACTCCACCATAACAACCACAATGCCTCTTGAAACGACACGGCGTGCCAATCATATGCACTGGAAGTGTACACAGTTCCTTCAAATTGACTTTTGCAATACAAAAATGTCCATTTCTACAACAACGTGTATTGTCTGTGGTAACAAGCGAGAGGCCAAACATGCGGAGGCTCTCGATTCAAATCAGCAGACGATTGGAACACTGTGGATGGTCGATAGCAATGGCGTTGAGACATGGGAATACGTATAGTTCAGCGGCATGCATCGTGATCGTCTCATTCGACAGTGAATAAGGGACGAGGAGGTTCATTAGGAACACGGAACTTGTGGGGATCTAACCTCTAATCAGAAAGACTCTACATCGAGGGACAGACTATGAATTTGATACATTCCTGCTATCATCTTTGTAAGTATCGCGGCATTTGTCTAGAATTACTGCATGTTTATGCTTATAAAATCCACTTCTAGTACCAGGACAGTCTTCTTCTCTGTTCCAAAGCAACCATTAAAGTATATCAACACAACTCCAGCAATACGATATTCCCATCGACGATGCCTCTCGCATATCGCACGACTACACGCAAAAGCGATCATACCCACTGGAAGTGCAAGAAGTGGGATGCGTACAGCGCATCCTTTTGCAACGAGACAAATCCAATCGATCAGCGTACGTGTACTAAGTGTGCGGCTCCCCGCGAAGCCAGATACTGTGAAGCGATGAATTCGGATGGAGTTAAGCTTGGGACTCTTGGAGAGGTTGACGAGAAGGGTGTTGAGACCTGGAATTACGATTCGTAGTAGTCAAAAATTAAAATAGCTCCAGAATATCAGTTCACATAGAAGCAATGAAAGCCAATGCCTAAGCCGCGGTTACAAAGTCATTATATCAATCAGAAGTCGCGAGGTTCTCTAGTGTTCGCATATCCAAGCAGCAGCTCTCCATTGATGCTGTCTCCTCCATCCACCCATAGGCTTAGTCTACTAGTACACATAACGGAAACTCAAGTTCTCCTTATCTGTAAGATCCTCCCAAGCCTGTGCCGTGTAAGTTGAGCTAGCCTCTGCGACACCTGCCGCAGCGAGCTCGTCGCGCTTCTTGTTTTCCCTACGAAGGTACCATCGCAGGGCAACGATGACAATTACCAGAAGGCAGTAGCAGCCAAGGTGGGTGGCAAAAGCAATAAAGTAACGCGGTCCATCATGGCTGAGAAAGACTTGTGGTCCAATGGCGTTTCCAGCAGCCCAGACGATGAAGTTGGTGGCGACTGCGACGGTTTTCTTGGTCTGGCCGGCGATGTTGCGGGAGATCATGGAGAGAGCGAGGGTTTGGGCGGACCAGAATGATAATGTGATATAGTAAGAGATTAGAAGGCCGATATGCTGGGCAGTTGTCTTGTTGGGAAGAGTCATGAGAAGGATGGTGCCAACGAAAGAACTGGAATTGTCAGTAAATGATCAGAGGAGAGACTGAGTTGAACTTACGGAATGCAGAAGCCAAGCATAACCAAGAGATTTTGGTTAGTCTTCTTAACAAGCCAAGCCGAAGACAACAGCACAATAATGATATAAAAACCCAACACCATCGCCAACAACTGCGTCTCAAGAGTACTAAATCCAAAGCTCTTGATGATAATATTCGCAAAAGCTCCAAGCCCCGATGTTGGCAGAGTCGTGCATAGAGCGATAAGAGCATATCCCCAAACCTGAGGATCCTTGAGGCCCTCAATGAACTGTTCTTTCTTAAACGTCTTGTTCTGGATACCAGTCTGGTTATCGCGGACACGCTCAACCATCTCGTGCTTTTCTTGTTCGGACCAGCATTTGGCGCGCATGGGAGAGTCGGGCATCCACCAGCCAACGAACACGCCAAAAATTACAGATATAACGCCGTAGGAGAGGAAGAGCCATTGCCAGGATTTGAGGGGGCCGGATTTGATGAGGGAGAAACAGTAGGCGAGAAGACCGCCGACAATCTGCTGAGCGCCATTCATCATGTACCTTCGAGGTATTCAGTCGTTATCTTGTGAACATTGATATCATGGTACATACCAGTAAGTCACACGAGAGGCCTGCTCCTCGCGTCGATACCATATAGCTGACAAGATAACAAAGCATGGCTGACAGGCAGACTCAAAGATACCAAGTAATGTCCGTACAATAACAAGTCCAGTAAAGTCTTTGCATGCAGCATGGCATGCTAGACAAGCTCCCCAAGCAACAATGCAGAAAGATAGGTATTTGGCGATGGGGACTCGGGCGATGAGCCAGTTCTGGGGGTATTCAACGACGAGGATGGCGAGGTAAATACAGGTGGTAAGCCAAGAGAACTAAAAATCCAAAATCAGTATATTACAGAAACCAAATAATGAGAAGACTCACATGCTGAGACACAGTTCCATCAGAATTCTCCAGCCCAGTATCAGCCGTCAACCCCATGATGGAAGCAAACGACAACGTCCCCTTATCAATCGCCTGAAGAAAGTACGTAAAGATCATGATGGCCAAAACTCTCTTATCGATCATTCTTCTCAATTGGGCACTGCGTTCGGGCGTAATGTTGATGCGTACGTCGGAAACATACTGAGCGAGTTCCTTGTCAACTCTCTCAGAGTGCTGAGCAGGCTTTTCGAGATCTTCGACCTCATCGACAGATCTCTTGCGCTCAATTTCCGAAGCCATGTTGTATGATAGACAAAATATGAAGATTGATAGCCAAGAAAAAGGAGTGAAAAGTTGGGTTGCGGCTCTTTTAAATGTTCGGTATGTGGCGGGAATAAAACAATCTGGGGCCCCGGATGTCAACGTTACCTCCTGCAAAACCCCAGACAGCCCCAGTTTCTCTCTAGGTTGTAATTGAGTTTACCGCTAAGATTTCATCGCTTTTGTTCGCGATGGTTTGGCCCGAGAAACCGAGTGGGTGATGACAGTATCTACAAGTTACAACTCGGAAACGCGGCATCTCCAATTGTTCCCACTGGGAGGGACCCAGGGACCTCCACTGGACGGAATAAAGATATCTTCAAGGTAACGGGGTGTGATATTGACCATGAATGGATATGATCTTCATCATGGCATGATCTACTGGGTTTGTTGTAAGGACAGGAGACTCCTGTGCTGACGGGTTATACGACCTAGTAGGAAGGAGATATACCTCGTTCTTCGACAACTATATTAACTTATCCCAGGAGCACAAATCTACGGAAATATTCAAACATATATAGCGCAAACCCCCGAAGACACTCAACGCTCTCCAACCGTTGTTTGAGTAGTCATGTTGTGCCTGGAGCCTCAACGTAACAGCCGCATTCGTGCCGTGCCTTGGCGATAAATTGGAGAATCCAGGTAACGGCTCACCGAGTTACTCCGCATCGCAGTTTTCTCCGTGCCCGAAGAGAACAAACAGGATTCGGTAAGGGCAAGGGATAGACGGTGTGAAAGAAGAAGATTTCGCCGTGAGTTAGTGGAGGGGGGAATTAAGTTAGGCTCACCGAAGATCACTGAAGATCCGACGATACACTGAATCAGCGATGTCACCTCTCAATTCACTTCCTTCCTTCTCACTCGCCTCTTCAATACATAAAAAGCTCAAGTAATAATGCCTCAACACCACTTCCCCCAATTCACAAATACGTAATCACTTCACCAAAGCTTCAATCTCTCCATCCCCTCCCAAAAGCGGATTCCGTCTCCACCCCCATCCTCTTCGACC
>JABCJY010000434.1:0-116196 GCA_013184415.1 Fusarium concolor
CATATCCAAATACGCAGGTCTGACTCCGATAGGGGAGATAACAATACCACACAAGTGCAATGACTTAGAAATGATCTACATAGCCATGCCATATTAGGAGATATATACACGTTTAGAATTTTCTGTTTATCTGGCTTTCTTTACGAATAATGTTCTGTCTTACAGCGCTCCTAATCTTCTATATGGATGGGTTGATTGTTAGCTGCTGAGTTAAGCGCGTAATATCCCGGTGCTACTGTTCAGTGGATTGATATGTTGGGTAATAAAATTCTCAACATATCTGACCTCACAATTGAGCGATAGCCTCAGAGTGAATGCTGTCCGTTGAGGGTATTAGCTTTACATCTTTCAGTTATGATTATGAGTGACATGTTTTATATGATTCGAATGATATTTCACGACTAATAAGCTGCTAGAGGCATGATATAGTAAAAAGCAAGCCACAAAGCCCGTCGCGAGTCTTCGCGCGCTGCGTGATCAGTTCGTAATTGTATTTCGCAATTGGCCACGTACCCAATGGTGATGTGGTTTCTCAAAAGGATAGAAGAATATGGAGATAAAAAGGCAAGCCCAACGCCAAAAGTTAGGTCATCCTATCGACGTGGGCCTGATTCGAACAGACGCCTCCGAAGAGAATAGATTTCTAGTCTATCGCATTAGACCACTCTGCCACCACGCCTTACGTAAAGGATGCTTGGAATCATCGCTACTACAGGTTATTCAGAAAAAATGTCATTGCAAAAATAGATACCCTTTCAATTGCACCCTATGTCAACTATTAGTCAGATTTGGATATGATTCTCGACCACTCCCGAAGCCCACTGTTTCCGGCTAAGTTGGTCCTCAGCCAATGCCAGGACGATTGGATAAGAAGCTGTCAGCGTTTGCTGCTGACGTCGCATCATGGATCAAACCGTGAGGAAAAAATATCGCAGTCAAGATCTAAGAGAATGGGGCCCAGGAGTTTCCAATCTTATTTTTCTCGGTTAAGTAATTAAACAGCGGATACAAACATGGCTTGTTTAAGTCCTACCGACCGAATGAAAGGCTTGACATACCCTATATCCTCAAGCCTGCGAGAACAGGAACTATTATCTGTTAGCACAAAACTTAGTCAAGCACGTTAAGTGTGGGAAAACAAGTCTACGGAGGATCTCAGCAAATATCTTTCTAGAAAAGACTTCCTCAATCTATTCTTCAGAATAAATTAGACTAGGTATCTAACTTCCGCGCTGCCGAGGTTATAGAATGTCACGAGCTCTAACCAATGCTTGGATTTCGTGGGATCTACTCCACCAGGACATTTATGAGCACCGAGGACGTCGTACATTTACATAATATCGCGGCTATTACCCAAAGCAGTATAACCACCCAATCAAGCTTTCGGCTCACCGTTGAATTAGCCGACTCACATGTGATGTTGTGAGAGAGGAACAAGCCAGCGGCCGTTATTAAAACGCTCACCTAAAGCAAACGGCCCGATAATTCTAAACTTCATATTTACCGTGCCGCATCACGATGCCATCATTGACTAGTTCTTGCCAACGGGTGCGTAAAAAGGACCGATGTGACCTGATGAGCTAACCCTGGGGAGAATCTCTGGTGCGGGGGATATTGGAGGATCAGCTGGCCTTACCCCGGAATCGACATGAGGCTAAGTCGAATTTCCTGGGGTTGCGAATGTTATTGGTTGGGACTGATTCCAGGGGCAATTGCTATTGGCTGTGAGATCTCGGCGTAATTAATTCGATAGTCCAGTTAGAATATGCAAATGGCTGAAAGTTCGTGATGCGAAACGATGACGTGAATCTTTAATTTGGCAGTTATAAATCAAATCATTCTTCCCAATGCTCTTTATCCACCGGTTCACTCTGCCTTTGTTCCTCATTGTTTTACTCTCCATCCCTTTCTTCACATCTGTATTGAGAACCATGTTTACTCAAATAGTTTATGGCCTCACGGCCTTGACGGTATTGCAGGGCCAAGTCACCGCATCACCAGGCGCCAGTTCTCTCGATCGGTTTATCGCCAAAGAAGCCGACGTCGCCATCAAAGGCGTCCTTGCCAACATCGGTGCTGACGGAAAGCGTGCACAAGGCGCAGCACCTGGTGCCGTTGTAGCAAGTCCATCAAGAACGGATCCAGATTGTAAGTTGACCTTTGTATGTAGCCCTCAAATTATCCACTGACAATTAACTTAGACTGGTACACCTGGACCCGAGACTCGGCATTGACGTACAAAGTCCTCGTTGAGCGCTTTATCCACGGTGACAAATCTCTCCAGCGCAAGATTGATGAATATGTCTCTGCACAAGCCAAACTCCAGGGCGTCACCAACCCATCTGGTGGACCTGAGTCTGGTGGTCTTGGAGAACCCAAGTTCCACGTCAATCTCACAGCATTCACCGGATCTTGGGGTCGCCCGCAGCGCGATGGCCCTCCCTTGAGAGCAACAGCTTTGACTTTGTACGCCAACTGGCTCATCTCTCATGGCGATAGCTCCAAGGCTGTCAACAAGGTCTGGCCAGTCATTGAGAAAGACCTTGCGTACGCAACCAAGTTCTGGAACCGAACTGGTTATGATCTCTGGGAGGAGGTCAACGGATCTTCTTTCTTCACTCTTTCAGCCACTCATCGCGCCCTTGTTGAAGGAGCGGCTCTTGCGAAGAAGCTGGGTAAATCTTGTTCCAACTGTGAAGCCAACGCTCCTCGTGTTCTGTGCTTCTTGCAGAGCTTCTGGACTGGCAGTTACATTGACTCCAACATCAATGTCAAGGATGGTCGCAAGGGTCTTGATGCCAACTCCATTCTGTCATCGATTCACATGTTTGACCCATCTTCGAAATGTTCCGACTCAACCTTTCAACCTTGCTCATCAAGGGCACTTGCAAACCATAAGGCAGTAGTTGACTCTTTCCGATCTCTTTACGTCGTCAACAAGAACAGAGGCAAAGGCAAGGCCGCTGCAGTTGGTCGATATAGCGAAGATGTCTACTACGATGGGAACCCATGGTATTTGACCACTCTTGCTGCTGCGGAACAACTCTACGCCGCTGTGTATCAATGGAAGAAGATTGGGTCCATCACTGTCAACGACGTCTCGCTCTCTTTCTTCCAAGACCTTGTACCAAAGGCGGCCAAGGGCACATACCGCAAGAACTCCAAGACCTATAACTCAATTCTCAAGGCAGTCACCTCCTATGCCGATGGATTCGTCGCAGTTGTTCAGACATACACTCCAAAGGACGGTTCCCTTGCCGAGCAATTCGACAAATCAACCGGAACCCCCAAGTCAGCTGTTCACCTCACCTGGTCTTATGCCTCGTTTGTCAGCAGCACTGAGCGCCGCAGTGGCATTGTTTCTCCGTCTTGGGGAGAGAGCAGCGCCAACAAGGTCCCTGCTGTATGCGAAGCAGCTACAGCTTGCGACACAACTATCACTTTCAACGTCAAGAACGTTGAGGTTTCATCTGATCAGAAGGTGTATATCGTCGGTTCAGTTACCGAGCTTTCCAACTGGGCTCCTGAAGATGGAATTGCACTTGAGGCTTCTGGATCTACCAAAGGATTGTGGACGGCCAAGGTGAAGATTCCGTCTGACACGGCCTTTGAGTACAAGTACATCAAGAAGACAAGCAGTGGCACGGTTACTTGGGAGAGTGATCCAAACAACAGAGCTATAACGGGTAGCAAGTGTGGCAGTAGTAGTACTATCAACGATGAGTGGAGGTAGGATCTGGTAAATATAAGTTTGTAAATAAGTTGGAGAGAAATAATACAAAGGAGAGCATCCAAGTTTCTACCCTCGATCATTACAATCAGTACAATAATCCATGATGATATTGCACGAGTTCGAAAGATATATATGTCCACAGATACTGATCCCGTCATTTTCCTTGGCAGTGTTGCGGCTAGAAACAATCAGCATGCATAACAGTCACAAAGGGGAACAACTTACGCTTGTTTGATATCTAAACCTTTCATTCCGATGCCGTAATCATCACACTGAAACTTGGCAATGCAAGCAGCCTGACCTACTGAAGCTGCCACAAGAATACCCTTCCTTGACCTGCTAGATCTGGAAGCGTAGCCAGTGTAAGTGGTGTCATCATAGAATTGGTCAATGGCCCTATCGCAAGCTTCTCGCAGTCCCTTCTTGGATAGTCCGTCACTTGTTCCGCATTGGCCACCACCGTCATTATCAACAGCAGTCTGAGTCGGCACTGGAGTCGAGACTGTAGATGGATCACCTACGCCAGCGGTCTGCGTGATCTTCCCGACACCTGGCCAGTTGATGTAGTCGAGCGTATACTCCGACCAGACCAGAACCGTTCCGTCTGTTGTAGTGGTGAGAGTTTCCTGAATGGGCGCATCAGTTATAGGGACAGTGTCTGGAGCTGACGTGATTTCTAAGGGGAATTCCGTGTATGCGGAGCATTGGTTGTCGATGAGAGTTGTTGTGTAGTAATCCTTTCGATCAACGGTTGTTGAACATTGACAATGAGGTGTCTCAACTGCAGGTCCGGCATGGATAACACATGGATTGGGCGTTATAGTAGCCTCTTCAGTGGTAGATGCCGGCGCGTCAGATGTATCGCTAGAGTCTCCAGTCTTTGTGATGAACGTGCTTGGTATAGAGGTGGAGGACAACGATCCAGAGTCTGTAGTCAAAGTAGTGGTTGCCTCTGTAGTCGTGTTTGCATCAGTGGACGTCTCCGTTGTCGACGCATCAGTAGTCACAGTGGCAGTAACATAAGTCTCTGTAAACTCGCTCGTCGTTGTCTCATCTGCAGTTGTAGATTCTGTAGTTCTTTCTGTCTCGGTCGTAACTGAATCGTCGTCTGGAAACTCCTCCGCCCACTTTTTTTGCAGAATGTCAATTATATTCTGGTCAACTTCCGCAGTAAATACATCATCAGGAATGATCGCGGGAGGACTACTATCAGGGACACCAGCCCAGATAAGCTCTGGGATTAGAGTCACTGTCGCTGTAGCTTGCGTCTCAGTGGCACAACTGACAATGGTTGGGCAGTCTCCGAATTCGGTCCTGCCGATGGACTGTTAATATCTCTGAGAGACTCTTTCATATAGATGGGCATGGAAGTTGGTTGTGTTGCGGGGCCTCTTTGTATGCTTACATGATCTGGGTCCCGTCTGACGTTATGTAGGAAACGGTCCTTGTACATCTGGCTGTGTCGCGGCTGTGCACCCCTCTGACGTTGTTGTTGCATCCGTCGTGGTGGTTGCCTCTGTAGTAATGGTTGAATCGGCGGTAGATTTGCCATCTTCTTTTGTGGACGCATCGTCGTCGTCGTCATCGTCACCATCGTCATTCTTGTCACCAGCCTCATTCCCTGGGACAGGTGGAACAGGGTTTGCTGTTGGAGGAGGGGGCACGGCAACCCCACCGCCTCCCTTGCCACCATCTAGCTTCCAAAACCAGCCAAAAGGAAAGATGGCAATGGCATTTCCGTCATCATCAGTTGTGGTCGTAGTACCTGTTGACGAGATGTAGTCACTGTTCTGCTCGGGGACGTATGTTGCCAGTGTCCCATCGGTGCCAGTGACAACTGCGTCTTCAACTGCCGTAGTTGAACCTTTCAAGTCTCTTGTTACTGGAGGAAGGCTTGTTGTTTGAGCTGGTCCTTCGCTAGACGATGGTTCTGAATGAGATTGTGTAGCTTTAATTTGGCCTTCAGCCGTTGTTGGATGTTCCGAGGCCTCTGACGACCCTGTCGTAGGCGATGTAAATTGCGAGGTCTCAGTTAGCTCAGTTTGGGCTTCCGACGCTGGACTCGTGCCCTCTGGAGAGTCACTTGTCCCAGTCTCAGTAGGTTCTGAGGTCTCTGATGTATCGGTAGAGTCAATCGTAGAGGTCAAACCATCAGTGTCAGCTGCTGTTTCCGAAGCAGCTGGTGGTTGCGATGTCGTTGAACCATGCAGATTTGGTAAAAATTCGCTAGGAATCACCTCGGTCTCACTTCTAATTGCTGTCTCAGAAGATTCAGACATGCCCTCTGAGGTTTGAGGAGTTTCGGAGAATGCTTCTGAAGTTTCCAAAAGGCCGTTTGTGGTTGCTTGAGTAGCGAAGTCTGACGTGGCTAATTCAGTACCCTCGCTAACGTCACTATCTGACGGCATGGATGTGTCTGTTGAGACGCTGGAAAATGGACCAGAGGTGGTTGAATCTCCAGTCTCTTGGCTTGTTGGGCTTATGGATGCTTCAGTAGTAGAAGGAGTGATGGGAAGTAGGCCTGGCCAGGCCTACTTCGACGGAAGTAACAGAAGTGCCTTGACTTCCCTTAACGGGAGTTGGAATCCTCTCAGTAGCTTGACTGGGAGTTTCAGGAAGACTAGTACCAGTGGAAATAGCGTTACTGGTATCAGGGCTGATGTCATTACCAGTAGTCTCATGAGAATGGACTGAACCTGGAGTAGGAAAACCCTCTAGTTGACGCTAGGATGCCGAAAAAGAACTGTCAATGGAAGTCGTGACTGTACTGCCATTGCCAGCAAGAGCAGTACTCGTCAAAGGAGTGGCAGCTGGAGGCGCATCATAGACTTGAGGATATCTCTTCAGCAGGTGGACGTCACCAAGCAAGTTGGCTTGATAAGCTCTTGCCACCAGGACAAGCATAAGCGCACAAACCTTCCAAGGTGATGCCATTGTAACAAAGCAGGGTTTAATGAACGTATGGATAAACTGAACGACTGGTAAAGAATGAATGAATGAAGACCAACAAGGACGGCCTGAAAGCATGGCGCGAATAAAAGCAATCTGCCTGTAAAGAGAGTTGGGGATTAGAAGACCTCAGATACGACATGTTAGGACATGCTATCATGAAAATGACTCAACCGAAGAGCCAATAGCAACGGAACTAACAAAGAGAGCCTTGTTAATCTATTTGAAGAAGCCATCATGTTACCGCCGAAATAACAAGGAGCGTAACGCGCAATGTAACACGACTCAATTGACCAATACCTACAAGATGCTTACTGATATTAGCGGGTCTTGGCTCCAACGACTTTGCAAGTCATGACGATGTTTACTTGTCACGCAATTAACCGTGCGGATCACTTGAATCGAGTAATCCAAGAACTAAATTTAATCCTGTGGGGATGTTAGCGCCCTATGTTAGGCCCCTGCATTGACTATCAGGTCACAATGCGAGAATTAGCAGGGTTGTCGACTAACAACCAACAACCAACAACCAACACGATCGGCCCTGAAGTCTGCTTCGCCTTCCTGTTCTTATGTATTTCTGTGAAGATCTAGCTAGCTGTGCGCCGTGCTCAACTAGGACCATAAAGTCACGAGAAATCGGAAATTCTTTATCCATTTTCCAGCTCCTGCCTTTGCGTATTAATTGACACCGATCTGTCTGTCTTTATTTCTGTTTGAAAAGAGTTCCTTATCCTTCTCCTTCTTTGCGATACCCTTTGACCTAGAAACATGCTTGTGCTTTGTTTCTTATGGCTCTTGTTTGGGCTGTTCACTTTCCCCGTCTTGTCGGTCGAGGGCACCGACACAACTAGTACGGCTCGCAGTTTACTCAAAATCTGGGACGTCGATGTGACTTGCGCTAATGAAAGGGAATACCTGGAAGACTCTATGGCAATTGCGTTAGACATTGTTACTAAAGCTCACGAAGCCCTCACATTCATCAGGCGCGTCAGGCCTGGGCCTGAAGATAGAGAGGGCACGTTGAAGGCTAGGGCCACTTGGAAATCCCTCCGGGCTTTCCTTGGCATTGAAAGACAACACAAAGAACTCCGCAGAGAGGTCACCGGTAAGTGCTCGGCATGGTATAAGCTTGCCCTGTATGGTATTCGCGGCTAATAACTTTCTAGCCCTCTTCAAAAAGATAAAAGACACTGTTCCAGCTGAAGAGAAAAACCCAGCCAAGGGATACGTCGATAAGTTGAAAAAGCTTCCGAATCATAAGCCTATGATCGCGTGTTCAGACGAACCAAGTGAGGAGACATGGAAATGGTACAGCATGTCAGATAAGCTCCCTGGCCGCGACGTGGACTTGAGCAGTGAGCCCGACTTCAAGAAATATTTGTTTAACAATGTTGGGGCATGGGTACACGATCATCGGTTTGTATGGAAGCCCGAGGAGAGGCAAAAGCCAATTATTTGCGAAGAATGGATAGCAGCTGCTGTCATATGGGACAAAGACTTGGTGATGATCTGTCCTCCAATGTTTGAGTCTGGGTATAAAGATCAGCCGTCACCAAAAGCTTTCAAAACTTCTGGAATAGCAGCAGGACAAAAACTGAGTGAGTACTCGCGACATCTATCGGTTGTCTTGGTCCATGAACTCTGCCATTGGTTTGGTGGTCTCAAAGAGAAGCAGCTCCCTGGTAAGACATCTCCTGTGTAGACATGCCAACAGGCTAACATCAGACAGTGATTGACGATCAAACCGCCATAGATAAGGATGGGCGCCTACTCTACAGAGCTGGTCGAAAGCCACAGCCGCTCGACTCTGTACCATCAGACGACATGATCGAAACATATGGGTTAAGGCGTATCGAGTGCTGTAAGCCAACATTCATTATCTTCTCAATGGATATAGAAAGATTGACATTATTGGGCTTTAATAGATGGCCTCGGAAATGTGTTCCAGCTAGCAATGTGTGATAAAAAAGAGAATAAAAAATCACTGTGGCCCTGAGAGAGCAACGAAAAATGCGGATTCTCTGGCTTTATTCGCTCTGGCAATGTAAGTTCTTCCATTCAATCATCACAACGATGCCGCTGAAAGTACTAACACAGTTGCAGGTTCTATGATGATTGGGAGTGGTTTAATGGTGGCGAAGCAGGAGTACCGGGTCAGACGTATGAACTTGAACGTGACCCTAACTCGGGTAAAAGGAAAGCAGGAGAGCAAGGCAGAAAAGCACCACCAAAAGACGGTTCAGGTTCAGGTTAAGTAGCCTAGGATATCAGGATCATGCTTCATTGTTTCGATGTAATAAGCTCCAAAGAGGCTCTACGGAGGCACCATATGCGAGCATAATCCGAATCCTTGTTATCTGCGCAGACTAGTATTTCAGTTAATGGCTTTAGAATAGGAAGCTATTACATAATGGAATTGAAGACTTTGAGCTATAACACTAAAGTACTTGTGAAAAACTCAAGGTTAGAATTTGCTTAGCAGGTTGGAAATAAACGGTAGAATTCGTAAGCCTAATCGATGCTGCCGGGTCTTAGGTTTGCCCAAATTAGCATGTTTTATGACATGATCTTCAGGATCGGCGTCTAAGCGCCCAGCTTGTTTTAGTGAAACATGCGGTCCAATTAGCACACCCACTTTCACGCTCAGTGAGCTAGGTTGGCCTGGCTGTGCCTATTTAATCACTCTGAAACACACACTGTAACATTGCATAACCAACAACCCACAGCCAACAGCTAACAACCAACGCTGCTTATTACGGCAATAAATGGCAGCCTGGTTCTAGCAACCATTTTACCTTCTTCATTATCTCATCCAAATTGAAACAGAACAGAAATGAGCTACAGCCCGCGTGAACCTGATGCAGAAGAACTGGAACAGAAATGGAAAGACTATTGGGAAGCTCGCGTCAAAGAGCTCCCTCTGCTTCCCAACCCACGACCCCGCGTCTTAACGCCTGATCCTCCTACCCTGACTTCTGACTCCAAATCTGGTTCTAGTCAAGCGTCACTGCCCTTGGACCAAAACTCTTGTTACTGGTTCAAGGTACCGCCTTATATCCGAAGAGACATTCTTCGACTAGCATTTGGAGATACCCGCCTTCATATATATATGCACTACGGCCATCCCGAGGTCGCTCGCCAGCCAGACTCCAAACATCACTGCGGTATTGTCATCAAATCAGGTGAACGCCCTGATCAGAAAGTTCGAGCTGTTGATGAGACGCAACCAAGAGCATGGCAATGGTTCGGTTCAAGATGTCATCTTTTTTCTCCTAATGCAAAAGAGGGCCAAGGTCCCATGACACGCTGTGGCCTCAAGGGGCCATGGTCTGACGATTGTCCCAGCGGCGGCGACTCTGATATCTGTGAAGAGTGGAGGCAACAAGATGGGTCCTCTGCGTGTCACATTGGGGTAATGGGCTGGCTGCTATCATGTCGACAAAAGTAAGTACTAATCACAATTCTGTCAAGGATATGGCTTTCCTGACAGGTATTTGCAGCTATCTTGAGACTATTGAGGTCCTCTACTCTACAAACACATTGATTATCGAAGGATCACACATGATGAGCCATCTTTCTCAGTTGATCCTGCCTCAGCGATTGGCGCTGATGACTTCTCTTGAAATTACATGGCCACTTAAGACGAAAGTCACTCCTGAGAAGAGTTATGACGATCTTGATCGAGAGCACCTTGAGATAATTTTCAATATGCTGTCACCAACAAAGTTTCCTGCCCTTCGTCGACTCTACATTTGGTTCGATGAATCTGATGCCTGGCTCGCAGTGGGTGGGTTAGAGGCTTGTCAGAATGTCATCCTAGAGCACCTGGACTCATTCGCAAAACGCATGACTCACCTGGACGAATGTGCATTTGCACTTCCAAGTTCTCTTATCGACACGATACATTACAGGGCAACAGAAGTATCTCGGGTAACCTGGGAAGATGGATGTACAATGTTCAATCATGAAGATTCCTATCGACAGGTTTGGCGAGACGTCAATGGCAAGGCTACTGTCGTGCGGTTGCCATACGTCGACAGTTATCCGAAACCCCCCGTATCATCTGCTCCAGGAAGATGAACAAGCCGCTGGGTACTGGATCCTTGAAGCATCGGATAAACCACTGCGGGAGAGCACCCAGGAGAGTCCTTACTATGGTTGGTGTGGAACTGGTAGCTATGACTATGACCGAAGTGCCCTTATAGGTTATAGATCTACGGATAATTAACTAGGTGTCTTATGTTGATAAGATAAATAGGATGTTTATGGGAAAAGTATAATTATCATTTGTTCTCTATTGAGGGCAGTATACAGGATAATCTGAAAGGAGAAGATTTACAAATTTAGTTTGGGGGAGGTTTTAATACTTTTATATTACAAACTGCTGATTTTGTTTCATGCGACAAGGGATTGTGTAATGTTATTTGGCGCAACAGCCATTTGGAAAGAGACTACCGTATCAACATGTAGGCAGGTACTTATGGCAATAGATAACACTGCTCGACATAATTTGCAGCGCAGCTTGCTAGGGATCTTCTGTGTCTTACTGGCCCTCGTGTAGCGCGATCAGCCTAAAAGGCTGAACTTAAGTCCTCTTTGACAGCCCCATCTAATTCTTAATTAGATATAGAAGAATTGTGCTCTATTTGACTACTTGTAGATATCTATCTCTCTTACTCTAACACAAGTCTAAAAGTCCATAATCGGTTTCTCTTATAACATTGAAATCAGGAGGCCTCCATTATCTCTTACATTCACGGCCCATTTTGCGGCCTGGTGGCTCAAAAGAGAGAACATCGACAACCAACAAGCCAATCAGAAGTTTATGATAGATACCATGTTTCCCAGTCCCCACGGCTGCCTATGTTCGCTGCCTGGACCTCTTAGGCGACCTGCTTTGTGACTATAAATATCGGATTCTGACGTACCTTTAACAGATTCTGTCCAAGGGTGTTATTTGTTCCAGCGATCATAGACCCTGACATTCTCAAACACAAATTCGTTGTTTAAATTCCAAGTCAGTTCTTATTTGTTTGTTGCCAGAGTCCATCATGCGAGAGTAAGTCTACATCCTGGAGTCATGGCAGAATGGAATATATTTGATACTAAGCGCCATGTGACATAGGAAACCAAGAGAACGCACAATGCCACTGGTTCCCAAGCCTTTTGATGAGGCAATCATCTCTAGGCAGTCGGTGTTTGGGAGGGCTTTAGGTTTAGGTTTGGACTTAGGTGGCCATCCGATGGCCCGAACATGGTGTCGGTTCTGGCCCAACTTGAACTTCGTTCAGTATCTCGAGGCTCTGACCAAGGAGAAAGAAACTGAACTGCACAAGAGAGCCTTTCAACTAACTAAAAGGTCGTGTATTAACCAACACTATAAAACATCCGAGTTTAGCTGGGAAGTCTTCGCCTGGCACGATGTTTTCGGCCTGATTTTAAACGACGAAGCACTAAGGGTGTTAGTAGAATTCTGAGACGCACTTTTTAAACCTTCTAACATCTTGTCAGGGATAAACGGCCTTACGAATTCTGTGAAGAAGAAAATGGCGAACAATCAGTCGTTAAAATAAAGATCCCAGACGCAACAATGGGACTTGTGTCATATGACAACGGCTTTCTTGAGCAGGGGTATACATGCAACGATCCTAACTGCAACGACGATCACAGCGCACAAGAGCCTGATGAGAGGCTTTCAGAAGAGCTTCTCAGTGCTATGATGAACAATCACAAGTGCGGTCTAGTCGTCGATGGCGTGTGGGGGAAAACAGATCTGCTCTTTCCATTTGCGGTCTACGAGGCGAAGAAGCGAGCTCAAAGCTATGCGGCTGCTGAGGAGCAGATATACCACGCCTGCAGGACGTATTTGGCGATGCTGGATGACTTGGCACGTAATCCGGATAATGTCTCTGAGTATCAGTCAGAAGACAGCAAAAGATACCAACTCTTTGCTTTCACATCATGCGGTTCTTATTGGGAGGTTTTTGTGGCATGGAACTTCGTCAACGATTGTGTAAGTATAAAACTGATATTCTATGAAGTTTTTCGTAAGCTCACTCCAGTTTCAATGATTAATGCTTTCGATCCAGATGGTAGAGACAATATGGGAAGGAGATGTCAAGGATACGAATGTCGCTCTTGAACTCATATGTCTCGTCGATCAGATACATGACTATGCCACCCAACAGCATCGCCCATTCGTCATGAAGCATCTCGAGGCGTGGCATGATCGACACAAGAGAACAGAGAAAGCCATTTCACCGGAATCAGGCCCAAGTAGCCAGGACGATATGTCATCTTCTTCTAGGTTTCAGGGTTCCACTGACAAGGCAGGGCTACCCGAATTCTACAAGATCGTACCTCAAACCAAATGGGAAATACTCAAGACGTGGTCATTGGCTACTAGGAATGAAAAGGCACAGAAAACAAGAGCTCATAATAGGATGCTACGAAGGCTTGCTGCTGAGCTAGAGGAACTTGAACAGGAACAGGGACCAGAACCTGAAGAGACACCAGACATTGAAGAGGAGCCACAAGGGAAAAAGAGACCAAGAGGCCACCCCCCGAAGGCCTCAATTCAGAAGCAAAAAGCACCCAATAATAATCAACCGGCCGAGTCGTCAAGGGCTACAAAGAGCAAATCTGCGACAATGGTCAAGCCTACTTCTTCCCGGATGACACGCAGTATGACGAAAGACGCCCGGGCCTAGTTGCAGAGAGGTATTGGAATAAATGGCTCGGATATCAAAGAAGCGTAAGCTGTCTTGTCTTGAGGTCGAAACGCGTACTAATAGCTTTCCAGAAGTTACGAGTATATGAAGGGGAAGGGCGGTGTTAATGTTGATGGATGTACAGAGTTGGCGGGTGCTTGCAGATTACTATGGACTTTTGTAAAGGTGGACTCCAAATGGGACGCAAGAGAACAATCATGGATTTGACTAAATTTGCAATTGAAATTGAAGTTTGCCTAATGAAATTGTTAAGGGCAACGTCCTTATAGAATCCGAGAAATACCTGCTTGCGGCGCCTTGTTATAACTGAGACTGAAATTCGAGGATCACGAAAGCCGCCAGCATTGGTTGGAGAATTTACGAGCCTTTAGTATTTCCTTTCCACCGCAAACCTTTTAACTACTCTAGGGCGCTAAACACACCCCTCGGCGATCATTTCTGACCGCATTTCCGGCGCACGTTGATGTGCGGAGAGACATGTGCTCTCAGACCGTCGGGATATATCCCTGCGGGGACCAATCGGCTCCCTTGCTTGAGATATTTGATGTCAAGAAAACCCAACAGCCAATCCTCAAAACGAACCAGGGTAGTCGTGTCCAAGGAATTAATTCTCGACTGTCTCCTCCAACTTTACTTAACTTCTCATTATTCAATGCCCCTAGAAAATTACACCTCACAAGCTTTGTTGGTTGATCACCTGTCGCGCTTATGGCAGAATCGGAAGACTCCAAGAGCAACAATGGAAACCACGATACCAAAACGATTACTATGTGGGGGATTATTTTGTGTGTGATTGTGATCCTAATCATCGCTGCCATATGTTTTGTTCACTGGTTAAAACACGGTCGACACATCCCCCAAGCCCTCGACCAGCGACTTCCACGATTCAGAGTCACTTCAGGCCTCGGACGAGACGCTGTGGAAAACATGCCGATAGTGACATATAATACTCGAATACATTCTAAACATAATCACATGCCAGAGATGTTTGGAAATCCATCTTCCGCAAAACGTGGGCGACCGAAACTAGAGACGTTGCAACGATATCTTACCATGCCCAATATGTCGAGTCGCGCTCAAAAGTTCAATACACAACCACGAGACGAAAACAGTGAACCAGCATGCTCCATATGTACAGAAGATCTTGTCGACGGAGTTCGACTCAGGAAATTACCATGCGACCATTTATTCCACCCTGAATGCATCGACCCTTGGCTAATAGATCGATCTCGTACTTGTCCACTATGGTCAGTTCTATCCCTCTTTACAAAATACTGCGCTAGCTAACGTTGATTCTCCTATACTTGAAGCCGTGTCGACCTGACTGCATTGATGCATTTGAAGAAACCTCCGGCAGTACGAGTGTTGAGCGCTCGTCAAGATGGCCACCGCCAAGTTTGAGCTGCAATACTACATGATAATAGCTAGGATAAAAGCAAGATTATGTCGCTCGTGACTATGAAGCATACGATCTTTAAAACATTTCCCTTTAATACAAGCGTGGCGATTTATGATTGGATGGACAGTTTTGGAATTTTTGTAAAATAATTACAAGAATCAATTCGAAGCCTTGAAGTTGCATCTTTGTGCCGGAATCAGGAAAGGCTGTAGATGACATCATATATGCCCTGTGACGGATGAGCCTATACAACAAAATTACCATTACGAGACGAACTCCATTATCGGAAGAAAGGGTGTAACATGGTAATTCTCTCTTTGCAGAAACAAAGAGGCCGCCTGTCAAAGAAGCTGTTGCTGGCATCGGCTCTCAAGGGAGAGAGTTTGCAGATCCTGTCAAAGCCCCAAACGACAGGGGTGTCTCCACACAGACCACATGGTATCTTTTTAGTCTCTGAGCTTAATATCAAGCTGAGGAAAATACTTCAAAGCTACAATACAAAAGGGCTGATGATCAGTCCCAGAACAAGCATCGTCGCAGGCCTAATTTCTCTCTCGTAAATGCCAAAGCAACAGGGAAACAAATCCCTCAAACGGTCGAGACAATTCCATCACAACCCCGCTTCGTAAAATTGTAGTCACAAGCCAGCGCAACAAGAGGCAATTAATCCCTGTTTTCGTCTCAATTCCTCCGAGGTGTTCAGGCCAGCATTCTCAATCGAGACCCTTGGACGCTAAAAAGCTTGTCTGGAATAAGCATCCACTCAAATGCGTGATGTTTACGAGAGGGGAAATGGGTCGTTCTTGGCCTTGTCTACTGAACGATACATTGGTCTTTCATGCACCCCTCCCCGATTCATCTCCCTCGTTTCTAACCCAGTCAGATCATGCTCACTGACTCACACCGCTGCTCTGATTAGAGCCCATTTCGCGGCCGTTCAGCAACTGACCTGGACTACGAAACTCAACCATCTGACCTGTAGATCCACTCCCCGCTCCAAAGACGCCAAGAAATTAGCGCGTACGTCATAATCACAAGCCCCATCAAATTTCATCTTTGACACTGGAACATAAAATGCCTGAACGAGCCGGATGCAACCGAGCGAGGCGCAGCCATTGTTATTACACAGCCCCAATTTGCTTGTTTTCTGCATGATGCACTACGTAGTTGCCACTAACAAGCTCACCTGCGACAACGAGAATCGTTGGTGACTCTGGGGGTTGCGCAGTGAGTACAGAAAGAGAGATATAGAGCTACGCAACAAACTGTCTCTTCAAGATGGATTAATCAATTGTAGAATTATATTAGGGATATCTGGAAAGCGAGTGCAATAGTATTGGCTACCAGATGTACTTAAAAGTTAATTTATCTCTGAAACCAGCCAATTCGTAGCATCATAGACTGAACATCCTCGATCCACAGATCTCGGAGCCACTAGAAATGTCAGATCCACCCTTGTCCGTGATTTAAACCCCATCGTAAGACCCCAGCTTCTGAAACTTGCATCTTCGTGTCTGCAATTCATAGTCAGACTAACATGAGCCAAAATCTTCATGAATCATCCTTTAACTCTGGGACCCAAATTGAGCCAGACGATGCCACTTTGTTGAATGATGCGGCCGGAAGCTACGGCACTGATACCGACGTTGAACAGGAAGAGGCATGGCACCAACCTTCCGTCTTCATAAATTTACACCGGTAGGGAATTCTTCAAGGGTCTTGACGGACACGTATGGCTGACGTGGCCTTGATACAGGATAAGAAAGTTTGTACTCGCGAGTATAGGTACATCTCACTTCCTGGTCACAAGTACTTCAGCTAACATGGTCCGTGTAAAGAGGATCCTTACTCTCTGGAACAGTTGACAAGCCCGAGAGTCAACAATCTCATCGTGCGTCCACTTGTAAATCGGCTGTACGATGAAAACGACTACTCCACTGGTCAGTTATTTATTTATCAGAGACTAAATTAAGACACTGACAATTATCAGTTTACTGCCTTCTTGCAAATAGAGTCCAGTTCATCCGTGAACAGTCCAACGTCATCGACCAAAGCACCAGTATAGCCAGAGCAACATTATGCGAGCTTCTAGCAATCAAGATCTTGCGCAACTTCCACGATGATAATCCAGGTCTAGACGGATTACTACTGCTGTCCAAGGTCCTAGTCCAAGGATTCGACCCTTTCTATGGAGCACCACCCGAAGTTGAGCAGTACGGTCGCTACCCACAATGGCCGATACAGAAGCGCGGTGGCCACGAAAGGAAGCTCACGGCACTTGAACTAGCTATCATTTCTGAGAGCAAGAACTTCGTCAGTTCATCGGGATGCAGGAGGGTCATCGATGCAGTGTATCGAGGTCAAATTGTTTATACACCCTTGTCATTCGTCGACATTCTGCCAAATCATTTCGAATATCGACCAGTATCCTTATACGAGCCTCGAAAAGCACCATTGTTGGACCACCATCGACTTGTCGTTCCCCGTACAAGATACATCATGGAGTTGATCCACTACATAGTTCTTACTCTATTGTACGTCTATACAATGCAGTGCCGAGA
This sequence comes from Fusarium concolor, assembly GCA_013184415.1. Lineage (NCBI taxonomy): Eukaryota > Fungi > Ascomycota > Sordariomycetes > Hypocreales > Nectriaceae > Fusarium > Fusarium concolor. The sequence continues at coordinate 17,377 of JABCJY010000434.1, forward strand.
TGCGGACAGCTTGGGAGTTACAGAGGCTATTTTCATACTTTACTCGGCTGGCTGGGTGCTGCATGAACTTGCTGCTACCATTGAGCACGGCTGGATGATTCACTCTCAGAACCTATGGTCATTCTTGGATCTCTCTTACACGCTCATATTCATGGCGTACATCACTCTACGAGCATTTGAGATGGCTGTCAGCAGTGTGCCGAACGGTACCGCCCACAATGTACTCTGTGTTGCAGCCCCAATTCTGCTGACAAGACTTGCCTTCAACATTCTTCCTGATCATATCGTGTTCATATCGATCCATGCTATGATGAAAGAATTCTTGATTCTCACCATCCTAGCGATATGGTGTTTCACAGGGTTTCTGTTAGCACTGCAGTGGTTGGCCCCTGGAGATGGCTCCATTCCTGGAGATTTCACAATCATAAAATGGCTTCTTTGGATCTGGTTTGGATTGGACGGAACCGGCATCCAAGCCTCAGTTCAATTTCACGCTATCCTCGGACCTGCTCTTATGATCGCATTCGCATTTCTCGGCAACACGCTCTTCCTAACAATTCTCGTTTCGCTTCTAACAAACCGGTTCAGCAATATTGTCACATCAGAAGCCGTCGAGATCCAGTTTCGGAAAGCTGTTCTCACATTCGAAGGCGTCAAAAGCGATGCGATTTTCGCATATCCACCGCCTTTCAACCTCTTCGCACTACTTCTCCTACTACCACTCAAATTTTTTGTCTCTCCCTTGAACTTCTACACAATCCATGTGCTACTTGCACGGATCGCTAATGCACCGCTTCTCCTCGTCGTCAGTTTCTACGAACGTCGACGACTATGGACCTTTGGCGACGCGAATAAATCATCAAGACGATGGAAGTTCACTGGCTTCTCGCCTCATGGTGACATTCAGGCTGTGTTTGAGGTTGAGACCCCGACAGAGGTGCTTCGAGAAGCTGATGAGCTGGATGGATTGAGTGAGATGGGATTCTCCGATGGCGATGCAGTTTCTAGGCTGTCACGCGAAAGGGAGATCAGAGCACCTGTCGTGTTTAGTCTAAGCAATGCGGGAACTTGGTCTCCTGGGCAAGCTCCTGTAGCCTAAACAATGGCCGTATTGAATATTGCTGCTTGCATCGCTGGTGAATTATAGTAAAGACACCTTAGCTCCAGCCCAAACCATGTCGGGTCAGATACCGTAAATTGAACAGGTCAGAGATTGATTGATCTCTTCGAGGAAAAGTAAAAGTGTTTCAGTCTCTTGACAATAGGGTAGTTAAAGTTGTAACTGGCAAAAAAACATACAACAGCGGGGATTCGCTGGTCGTCACCGACCCAACTACTAATCCGCCCCTTACAGGCTTGACTATGGGAGAGCGGACGGGATCCCGTATTTTCCTGTAGGTATGGTCGTATGTGCTTGTTACTGCTGGTAAGATAGTATATATCCTAGACCCTTTCGTCAGATTGCGTCATCTCCAGACGGAAATACATAACCCATGTGCGCCACGGCTCATGCAAAGTTGGCAGAATGGGGCACTGACACGGCTAACTAAAGCCAGACGAATAATATCTTTCTTCTTGCTGACGCAGATATTATATACTCTAATAATGTGGTAGATAAAACTTTATTGGGTTAAAACGCGGCTCAATGATACGGCTGAAAACTGCAAGGCACCATGTCTGAAGCTGAATTAACTACTATCGTCGCCGCCACAACCAGTGCCCGCCCCGGTTGAAGAGCCTGTTGATTCATGCGCCTCCATGCCTAATCCGTACACATTACCCAATGGCCGTCGTACCGATATTTATTGCGGAAGTTGTGTTGTCGGAATCCAGTCCGCCGGTAGCCCCACTGTAGCCAACTTTGAGCTATGCATATATGCCTGCTCTGAGAAAACATTATGTTTTGTCTCGAGCTACAGAAAGTCGGATGGGTATTGTGCCCTATGAGCACAAATTTCTAATTAGGCTACTGATCCAAAGTAGAACACTGGTCAATGGTATGATTTTTGAGTTCGACGGCAGGGTTTACTTTTCTTCTAATCAATGATCTTAATCAATGTATATGATTTGGAATATAAACTTGGAATTATACTTTGTTTATTCATCTCCTCTGCAACATCACAGATCACTCTAATTTGTTATCTTTACAGCCTAAAGCCAACAGTATTGGCTTACATTAACTTTCATAGGATGACATTAAGAAACATGACTTGTTGCAGAACCAATATGCCAATGCACACTTCTGTACTGTTTTCAAGTATTCTTTAGTACGAAGACTATTGATCAATGTCAAGATAGTAATTCGATAATTTTGGTTATAAGATTAGGTCAATCATAGCAAATCACTCAATTGGTGCGAGAGCACAGTAGAACAAGAAAGGATCAGATATTGCGGATATAAATACACAATGTCTCAAAAGTTCAAGCCTGAATCCGCAAATAACACGTCTAATACTTTGACTCCATGGATTGCAAGCGCATCGATACCAGTGCTCTTATCTGGTAGCTCACGAGGTGACATTCTTCTCTGTCACTGTAGTGGGACTGCTACCTTTCTCAGAGCCAGACACTTCCATAGGCTCTTCAACATTCTCGGCAGTTCGGTTACCATACTTTTTGATGGTCTTCTTGTCAAGCTGGGAAAGGTTAGCACTGTTTATCAAAATATCAAGCCAAAACACTTACAGCGTGAATAAGCCACATGTAACAGAACATGACTCCACAACCGCCAAGCAGGGCAATGGCACCCTTTCTCCAGTAAGGTGCATCTGCAGCACTGTAGAAAACAATACCCCAGAAGGTCCACATGATCTGAGATCCAATATTCATGGAGAACAAGGTAACACTACGAACCGCGTCGTCACCAGATCGTTGAAGAATGACATTTGCCCAGCCAAAGATAAGAGGGTTCACTCCGTAAGCTGTTCCGGCGAGATAGAACGCAAACATGGTAGCGCCCATGGGCAGACTCTTCACAAGAAGCATGGCTCCTACTACAATGTTGATAAGAATAAGAACAATTGTCGCGGGAACACGTCGGCCAGTGGCATCCATGTACCAAGCGATAAGCATGTTGGCAAGCACTCCGACAGCCTGGACGCCGAGAGGATAGGTGTTGATTTGCGTTTGGCTGAACTTTTTGTTGTAGTACTTGAGCCAGAGGAGGAAGCTGTTCTGGAAGGGGAAACCTTCGATACTGGCGCAGACGGGGGACCAGAAGAAGAGGATCCAGCTGTCAATAGTGTTAGAATATGCCGTGCGGGGAGAATTGCTAATACGTACAACATGGGAGTCATGAAGACTCGCTTGATCAGAGACAAGGGTTTGATGTTGTGGCCATCCTCGGCAATCGGAGGAAGTCGAGAAAGTGCAAGCTTTCTCTCAGATTCAGAGATATAGCTGATCTTGGTGGTCTCGGGAGTATCCGGAAAGTAGAAGAAGCCAAAGACAGCAATAGGCAGGGTGATGATACCGTCGATCAAAAACACCCACTGCCAGCCCTGCAGATTAGCCATTCCTCTCATACCCTTATGGATAGCCGTCATCATCACACCAGCAAACATAGTGCCGATCTGACCAGAAACACTGAAGATGGCAGTTCGTTTGGCGATCTCCGCAGGCGTGTACCATGAGCCAATGATGTACATTGTACCAGAGTAAGTACTAGCCTCGGCGAAACCGAGGAAGAATCTGATGACACAGAGTTGAGTAACGTTCTTTGCTGCGGCACTGACCATAGTCAGAAGGGCCCAGAGGACAACCATGGAAGGCAGCCAGATTCGAGGGGCGATCTTCTGGATGATGATGCCGTGGGGAAGTTGACCAATGGCCATTCCAGCTGTTGTGACGGAAAGCACATTGTTGTAGTCGTGGCCCGTCATGTTGAGGGACTCACGAAGACCCGCGACATAGGCATTGGCAAAGGCAGCTCGGTCAAGGAAATTGAAGAAATAGCTGAAGCAGCAATATGTCAAGATGAAGAAATCAAGTTTCCTGATGAGTCTGCGTTCTTCCTTGGAAGCCGCCTGCGCTCCTAAAAAGAAGTGACGCAGGCTTGCACCAATACCTCCCTGAGAAGCCATTGTGAACAGTACGCGTTGCAAAAAAGTGAAGACCAGGAATAAACATCAAGAAGATGAAACCGGGGAAACAGTTAGTTTATCAATCAAACCCCCCTCACTCTTTCTCCACTTAGATTATCAGATTTATAAGATAATCCATCAGAATTTCTCTTTCTAGCCCAGACCGGTTTGACATTGCAACCCTGCTAGCAAACTCTTGGCTAACTACCGAAGCTAAGGTCGTATTGCAACGGCGCATTTCCTGCTTCGGTCTAGGAAGTGGACCCTGAGCTGATGACGATAATCTAGACCAATCCGCCAAGAGACAGTTTCATTCAAGTGGAGAAATAGTCCTGTTAAAGTTCAGTAAACAAGCTGTTGGCTGCTGACGAGGTCCACTGTCATGCCATGAAAAAGCCTATTGCGAGTGAGCTTGGGCGGAACCGGTAACTCGGTTCGTCGCTAAGGCAAGGTTGCAGGTGTGAGGGATTAAAAAGCAGTCGTTATCTGATCAATCAATCGTTAGAAACGAGTTCGTAAGCTCAGGGTATGGGGGAATAAGCATATCATGCGTTCCGATTTTCGGCGTGACCTATAAAAAGAATGGGCACCTCCAAACCTTGATCCATCCCAAGAGGTTACAACGCGTTCCAAGAAACCGACAGTGAGATCTACAGCAAGTTCCCCGACCTATTCGGGTAACCAGCTTCATATTGACCATAATTCCTGATACACACAGTTTACAAGTTAACTGCAGGGAGACATATCTTTTCTCACAAAAGCTGGAAGAATTTTTCCATTTTAGCTCATTTAAGCTTAGATTCTAGCGCTATGGGCGCAACTACTGCACAGTCGGCTCGTCGTGGCTGGGATTGACCGACTTCCGGCGCTTATTCGGAATTGCTCACCGAGTCACCGAGTCATGTTGCCATCCGAGCTGAAAGATTATCTATTCAATCTCAAGCCTAGTCCACGTCAAAGCTCATAAATATGTGTCACCGCTGACACAGAGCTACTAAAAGAAGCCAGACTCTCGCTTGAACTCAGCAAGCCAGTCTGCATTATCAGCTGGAGTCTGGTTCCACACATCGTGGCTGGTATCCAATGAGTTAGTAACAGGATACCCCAGAGGGGTCAAGATACGAACCTGTCATACATGATCCATCGCGCTTGATATTGCAGCTCCTCGTCTGTCGGAACATGGCTTGTTGGATTCAACGGTGAAATGGTCCGCGCGACGTAGCGAGTTAAATCTCTGGTGAGACCTCGATACATGTTGCCGTCATTGAGTGATACAATTTTATGCCCCGGAACGATTGGCGATGGACTGAGGCTAATTCCCAATGCGGGATGCGGCTCGTTTGTCTCATCCAATGTAAGAAACCTGCTCATCATGCCAGAATCCCCAAGGTCGTCGAAAGTTGTCGAAACCATGTTTTCCTGCTGCCTACTTTCTGAAGATGGCAGCCCTGTGCGTTCTCGAAATCCAGCCAGCCAATGCGTGGACGCATAAACGAGCTTAATCAGCAAATTGGTAAACATGGGCGACGCGCCAGGCATGTGATTGATAATGGAGCATGCCTCCTGCTGAAGCTCATTATCCCCAATCGGAAGATTCACCAGCTGAAGGATATCAACATGCGCACGCAGCGAAGCCTCCAGTTTGCAATCCTCAAAAATATCTTTCTTGCTATGAATCTTGAGCTCAGAAAAGCGGGATCTTGCTGCAGTCTTCATAGGAGTTATTTTGGCCATGGCGACGATACGTTCAGTCCCCATGAGGAGATCGCGGAGCCAGGATGAGGCTGTTGGAGGGTGCTGGTAAGATAACTCTGCTCCAAAGATTATGCAACATGCTTCTTTATGGAGAGTCTCGTCTGATGGTACGCATTGGTGAATGTCGACGTAATTTGAGTAGAAGTAGACGAGTTCCAAGTGCAGCAGCTCAAATGCACTAGTAGAGCTGTATGGAGCACCTTGTTGCGTTGAGAATGGGAGTGGTGAGTTTCGCTCGTAGTCTATCAGGTCTAGTACATCGTTAGCAATTCACACCAGTTTCATGACCATCACGTACATGGAGGCATTGAGTTCTCTACCATCTCAAGCGTCGCATCGTCAAACCCCCAATTTCCCTTCCAGTCAGCCATCGTCCTACCATCTTTGAAGTGCTCTGCCAAATGGTTTACCCGCTCAGACCATGTCGTCGTGTTCATATCGCAGAAGCCGCAGCGGGACAAGACGGCTTCATTCTTGGACTTCCATTCTTCCATCGGCCACTTCAGAAACTCCGATCCGTGGACTAATCGCAGATGCTGTCGTAGATGATCTTTTCTGTAGAATATCCGCTCCCCTCTTTCTCTCTTGTGACATAAGTCATGGTTATGGCTTTCGAAGTGGGCATTGTCTGGGCTGACAAGACCGCAATAGACACAGACTTTCCCAGACTGTTCGTTTATAACGGTTGGTCCAAAAGGCGAACACTCCCACTGCTCAAGTGAGAGATGTTGAGTTCGTTCATGTCTTTGCCAAGTATGCTTCAACTTGAATGTCTCAGTGCAGAACGTGCATTGGAAGCGATGAACCACTTGTAAAAGGTCTCTTGTGCCATGGCTTCTACGACCAGCTCGTCGACGCTTTTTGGCGACTCTTCTGAGTGATTCATTCGAGTTGTACGAGTAAGCAGAACTACTGGAGTCAGACGTATCAGTGGTAGCCCATGTACCCGTTGAAGATGGTGCACGGCCGTGGCTCAGTCGATTGTAATTAGGTTCAACAGATCGATCAGAATCGGATACAGCTCTTGCGATGGCGGCCATGCTTGATGGTTCATCTTCAGGTGGTGAATTTTGCCATCTCTCGAGGGGACTTGGTTGAACAATTGGTGTAGGCGGGCGACGCAAGGGTATATCTCGAGGACTGGCTTCTGTGGAACTATAATCTGTAGTTTCCGGTTGCTTGAACTTTTTTCTCCGCCGAGCATTAGCGAACCAGTTCAAAATCTGTTGTCGGCTAAGACCAGACTGTCGCTCGATGGCTTCAACATCTCTGACGTTGGGGTAAGGATGATGAGTATGGCTAGCTAGCCATTTGTTGAGAATCCGTACAGAGGCGAGAGAGAGTCTCCTCCCAGGTTTTGATGGGGTTGAGGTGCCATCTTGGGGTTCTGATAAGTAGTTTGTAACTGACGTCAAAGGCTCTGAAACCTCTAACGAGCTGAGCAGGTCACCTGGCAGAATTTGGCCATTCCCTGATGGTTCCCCAAACAGTGCGGGTTGCAAGGTTTGAGATTCAAGGGTGCTATCGCATTGATCCCTGGGGGTCGTGAAGCCAATCTCGGAGAACCCCGGACTTGTTAATGCGTGGCCAAGTGCTTGGTCAAAGTCTGTGCAGCCCAAGAAGAAAAAAGTGTCTTCTTGGTTGTGAGGATCTTCGCTCTGGCCGTTCATGTTAACTGTTCCTGTATTGGAATGATGCTGAGTTGATGATAGATAGTCAGAGTGAGCGAGGCGTAATGGAGTTTATCAGCCCCACTCTTTTCTTGTCATCTTCAACCCTTTGGACAAGACTTTGGCCAATGATAGGCAAAAAGCGCCTTTGAGCGTTACCCGATAAAGCTTAGTTATTGATCATTGAATGATAAGACCTGATAGAAATATATTTCAAGCATTCTAGGACTTCTATTGCTATTTTTGGACAACTTTCTCAAATCTTCGAGTCCCGCAACCTTTTGTTGTCTGCTCTTCGGGCAGCCTCGAGAAATAGCGCACACAACGCCATCGTTGCACCCGCAAAGATCTGTGCTCCCAAATAATTTCTATCCATAGCATCAATCAGCGCTCCTCCAATTGGCGATCCAATTAAACTCGCAACACTTCCCAATCCAAATACCATACCCATCCGAGTACCTGGCTTCTCCGTTCCGGCAGTGAGATAGCCGAGGCCAGCTGGAAACAGGCTCTGGATACCACCAGAAAATATTCCGCAGAATACAGTCCACACATACATAGTCGAGGCTGTGTTGACCGGAATCCACGCAAAAAGCGTGATGGATGTCGCAATAACGATGGGCACGAAGAGGGTGAGAACTCCAACCTTGTCAGCAACTAATCCGGATCCAAAACGCCCAATGATATTAACGCCGTTGAATATCAGAAGAAGGTTCAGAGAATCTTGATACGAGAATGGCGGTGAAACTGAGGTACGAGAGAAGTCTGCAACAAAGAAGATTGATATGTACAAGCCCAGCAGCGACTGAGAATAAATAAATGAATTAGCCACGATAGGTAAAATAGTAATTCTGCTTCTACTTACCAAGAAAGTCGCCATTGCGTAGTGGTTGAATCGAACGTCTCGAAATGCCGACCAGTCAACCAAGCCAGAAGTCTTCTTTGCTTTGGTCCTTGGCTTCAAGCAGATGTTGGCCATAATCAGCGTCACCAGCTGAATCAGTGCAATAACGCGCATTGTCCACGGAAATCCCAGTGTTGGAATCATTTGACGCATGATCGCAGGATAAATCAAGCCTCCAGTACATGATCCGCACATCGTGATGCCGAGAGCTAAGCCTCGGCGAGCCGTGAAGTGTTGCGAAATCACAGCGAGCATCGGACACGACATGAGTCCATTACCTAAGCCGACTCCGAGACCGAGTGTAAGAAACATGATCCAGAGTTGAGAGCCAAAAGACGCAGCAAAGATACCAATGATGCTTGCAAGGGAGCCTGCTAAGAAGGTGATGCTGAAGTATCCTGCATCGGTGAGGCGACCTGACAAGATGCCGAGGAAGAAATACAGGAATATTTGCATTGAGCCTATCCATGAAACTGTTGAAGATGGCTCATTGAATTTGTCGATGAAGTAGCTCTGTAGTGCCCCGAAAGAGTTTGTAAACCCAGAGGTGTTCATGACAACGAAGTGGGAGGAGAGAACAACTATGCGACGTGAGAAAACGTATAAGGCAAATGAGGATTCACTTACCAAGGACGCTCTTTTGCCATCCTATTCTATCATTCCCTTCCTCAGATGCCCCGTCAGCCAGAAGTGAGCCTGGTCGAGAGACTTGAGCGGTATGTTTGTTGTCCTCATTCTCACTCGACTCAACGGCGGAAGTATGTTTGGGAACTGTCGCATGCATCTTTATCTCGATACTTTGGACAAAAATTACAAGTAGATAAAGGCAGAAGATTACTCTGAATGAATGATAGAGTAGTGAAAGGTTGCGAGTGTATTGCTTGCGAGGAACTTCGCCTTTTATCAACACCAAAGTGGGTCTTGTCAGTTGTAGGGTGCAATGTCTGTCTACGCCACTGACAAGATGATTACTGATATCACCGAGAAGGGGCCAGAAATATGAACCTTGGAATCTTTCATAAGTGTCATTTCTTTGCGCATTTAGTAACCATAAACCAGGTCAGGGTGGCCAGCAACCTAGTTCGATGACCAGAGGAGTCTTGTCATCTGACCTGTGAAACGACTGCTAACAAAAGAAACCAACCCAACTCGAAGTTTCCAATTTTTATCAAGCTTCTCTGTTCCATACTTGGTCTTCATCCAGAGGCTGTCAGTCCCACATCATGGACTACCTAAACCGATGTCCATTACGCAGTTTCATCGTCAGATGAATCATTCCTTCTTGTCTCGGGCTTCCTTTTCGCCATCGTAAACCAGGTTAACAATCCGGCCTTTCTGCTTCTCAACCTCCACATCCATAATCTCATAGCGTCGAAGCACATCTCTGCATTTCGTAACTGCGGCAAAGCCATCTGACCAAGTTGTCGATCCCGGCAAAAAAGTCACGATAAGCTTGACGGGGTTACCGCTCAAGTTAGGTCCAATTCGAAATATCTCGACAACCACAACCTCGAGATTTTAGATTTCTTGCATAACGTCCTTGCAAATACCCGAGTCGCCGTTCCACAGAGGCACGATTGCATGGCGGCCGACGGGGTCTAAGCCGTTGGGCTTCCCATCCCAGGGTTCGGTGGCATAGTTGGATCGCGCAACGAGCCTTGGCTTGCCATTCCAGTTGCCGTAGTAGTTCTTCGATTCCTCCTCGCTGGGAGGCGCGAGATCGGTGGGGGTTTATACTGGATCTTTCATCTGTACATCGGAGTTAGTATTTGGTACATATGGTGATCGGATTTGGAAGAAACCACGCACCGCTCTTGAATTGAGAATCTTTGGTCGGAACACTAGATGAGATTGGAACAACGAGATGCGGAAATTGGATGGGTTGGTGCGGGTTCTTTTATAGCCAAGACATTTAAATTTTCTCATTCTTTCATCAGCGCATGTCGCGCGCATTTAATATGTTACTATTGACTCAACTGGAGATGAACTTTGTGATACAGCTGAAGCTTTTTAGTAGTTGCACTAATGCCACAATCTTTTTAAGGTTAAACTTTATGGAAGAGCCTTGAATCATATCCATGCTCGCAGTGAAGGTTATGCCGGTGCAAATCCATTTTAATGGCCAGGAGTAGACACATGAGAATTCAACCAGCAAGCTAGCCTTTTCCCTCCCCGGCCTTCATCCATCGAGGCCGCCGGCTCTTCGTACTACAGATGGCTTGATATGGAAACCCATCACATAACTTCATCAAGACTTTAACCATTCCCAGTCTGTCCTTTATTGACGACGATTCGGCTTTTTGCAGCTCAGCCTCCACATCCATACCTCCATACAGTCGAATCCCATCCCTGTATATCGTAATGCAATCTAAGCGCCCAGTTGAGTTGTCGATTGCGCCTCAGCAGTGAGTTCAGCTTTCCGGCGTTTTACCGCCTCTTGAAACTCGGCTTGGAGAGTCTTGAAAAGTTGCCTCGTTTTGTTCCGGTTCTCAATCATTGGAGGTGTCATTGAATCCTCTTGGTTCAGAAATATATGGGGTCTCCTCATTTGATGGTTTTGCATCGGATAATACCTCATTGCCTCATCAATGCCGTCTTGCATATCGTCCAGCAGCTCATTCCATTCTTGATCGGATGGTTGCCCTTTCTCTCCTCTATGGTCCATCATATGTTGAAGGGTTTTCACCGAAAGTTCGATATGCTGAGCCATCGCGAATTCTCCAGCTTGGTCTAGGCGTACTCCAACCATACGCATACCGATAATGATACTGGCGTGCCTCATGTTTTCAGCAAATTCAGAACGATTGTTGGTGTTCCACGTGAAGGAGAATCTCCCACGTACGATATCTGCAGCTTCTTCCATTTCTTTGTGAAAGTTAGCATATCAGCGCATTTAAGAGACATAACTGGAGGAAGATTGCTTACTGTTTTGGGTTTGAGAACATCTGCTAGGAGACTTGTTGATGTTAGAAAAGTGAGATGGGAAAGGGAAATGGGTTGATGCGCACGTTTTTATAGACAAGAGATTATCAACTTTCTCATGTCGCGCGCATTGAGTTAATAATGGTCTACCTGGTGATGAGCTCTATGATGTTGTCGCACGTTTTTCTTTAGGTTGCATCCAAACTTCAAGATAAAGAAAACCTTAAATGGGAGGCAACTCTGGCCATGACAAGATCGAACTGTCATGTGCGAGACATAAACATCGCCGCGACTATTAATAAACACGTGGTGCATCACGATTGGATATATGCTTAAGACGTTCAACCGATTAGGATTTATATTCTAAGCCACGACTCTGCTGACGCCAAAGCAGGCGGTGATCTTGAACACCTCGGCATCAAAATATGTGGATAATATGCCATGAACAGCATAGTGAGACAAAAGGGACGAAAAGTAGAACATGACTAAGTTTGTCAGGTAAAAGAAACTTAACTCTAAGATCTGTGAACAGAAAGCTTAAATAGACTCAAAACGCTCAAACCTCGACTTGAGTTTTCTTGCGCCAGGTGATTACGCGTTGGCCAGGTAGCCATAAGATAAGGTGCCGTTTTATGGGAAAGATCACTTATCGATATTCAGGGCTCAAAGTCTCTTTTGCCCACGAAAGTCTAAATAACAGAAAAGTCGCATGTAGGATCTTGAAGTTTTGCCCATAATGAAGATATTCTCCAAGGCTCGCTCAAAAGTCTATAGTCTATTTTCTCTATGCCAAACATCAAAACTCTGATATTAGTTCTAAGCCAAAGCTATACCCGTGATATCTCCCAATTCTGGAAAGAGTACTGTCTTTGTCTTGCTCTTCAGATCAATAGCATACACGCCACCTGATAAATCAGTGACATATGCCATCGAAGTTTGTTTATCCAAGGCAAGGCCAATTGTCTCGTGAAGGCGCTTAGCAAGGACTTCTCGTTGAGGAGTAACCGTGTGAATATCACCGACAAAAGCGCGGTTCAAAGAGTTACCCGTTGGTGGGTCGCCACGGTCTGTCCAGTAGAGGGTTTGTGTGCTCTCGTCAATCTCCAAGTCAATAGGTTCGGGCAGGTTGATAAACACAACCTCGACTTGAGATGGATCCTGAATCTTGGCTCGGAAGATGCGTCCTTGAGATCCCTTGGAGGGACCTTTTTGTGACCAGTAGAAGTATCCGGACGACTCATCAACAGTGATACCGACACACCATCGAGACATGTTTTGTCTATCCTCGGCCGTTGAACCAGTCGAGACGAGGACCTCAACGTCTGTTCCATCGAGATTACAGCGCATAACCTTCATTCCTTCACGATCACACCAGTACAACTTCCCGCTTTTTCGGGCAAGAGTGATCTGCTTGGGCGTATAGACACCGAGTGTTCTAGATTTAACGATGGTTGTTCGTTCTGATCCGTCTAACCTTGAGCGCTCGATGGATCCATCGTTGGACTTGAAGGTCGGACCCATGTTTGTCCAGTACATGAAGCCGTTGCTGTGATCGATTGTGATGCCATCTGGCATTGTTGTCATCTGATCAAATATTGTTCGAAGATCGGAGCCATCTGTGTAGCAAGATACAATGCGACCTTTTTGATTGGGGAAGTTGGATAAGTCTGTGTCGAGGATGTACAGGCGAGGTAAAGCGATGGAACCCATTGTGATGGAGTAATTAATTTGAGTGTATGATTATCGGTTGTCTTAGTAATGATAACGAAACAATCTTTAAGGCGGAAATGCTTGATCTCGGCTCAGTTGTGAAATGTGCCCTTTATCAACTTTCAGAGATTGAAGTGTCTTTTGCCCACTAAACTCAAAGCATGGATATCGTTCAAGTCTCGTAGGCTGAGGGGCATAGGACATATTTAGAGAGCGGTAAGAATTTACCATAGCGTGACTATCGGAGAACAAGTGGGAACATGGCCGTGCGCCACGTCAAACGGCATCACAAAGACCGACCTCGCGCTCCGATTCACAATCTTTCATTTACCGGACCCGCCGGGAATAGTGGAGACGCCCCGGAGATATGGGCCTGATGACGCCGACTCAGACCCACTGCGGAATGATGACGTAGCAAAGCGCGGAATTGACAAATCACCAATGGAAATCTTGAATTGGATCCAGGGTAACTAACACTGCACAATTTGTCACCATCGTCTCGGGGACCTCGATAGAAAGTTTTATCCAGTTCACTTGTCACAGAGACGAAGAAAGCAGTCAAACTCTTTATCAAAACCTTAGCTTTGATAGTGTACCTGCAGTATAATATGTGGCCAAAGACCTCAGCCAAACTTTGTCGGAATGATGCGAGCATCGTGGTCAAATTGATTACCTGGTGGTAAGAGAGCGGCACGCTATATTTTTGATGTGTTGAACAGATTTCCGATGAGGTTGCGTCAGTAAACTTCTTGGTTGGACGAAACGCTTAATGCTTGAGATTTGGCATGATGAAGAAGAGATGGAACCATGGAAGTCGAGGAAAGTTCATTAGCTGATTAAGTCTATACTTTTGGTGTCCGTGATATCTATTCCTTGCCATTTCCCTCTGCAAAACTATCCCAATCCTTCCTAATATTCAATAACCTAACAAGCTCTTCATCTCTCTGCTTCGTCAATCCTCCGTACCCTCTCTCCCCTATAGCCCTCCTCGTCCCCTTAATCCACTTTCTCTTCAGATCCTCATCAACAACGGGATTCTCAGGCGCATACCAAGTCTGAACCGGCCCCAACAAATGATCCGCGAAATGCTCAATTCCTCCCTCACCACCTCCAAGATGAAACAACATATTGGGTCCCATGACACCCCATCTCAAACCAGGACCGTAAGATACTGCATCATCAATGTCTGAGACATCACAGACGTCTTGTTGAAGAATATGAAAAACTTCCCGCACCACGGCGGCTTGAATACGGTTTGCGACGTGGCCGGGGACTTCTTTCTTCAGGTGAATGGGCTTCTTGCCGAGATTTTCGTAAAATTGCATGGTGCGCTGGATTGTAGTGGGAGATGTTTGTGACCCGCCGACAACTTCGACAAGAGGAATCAGATGGGGTGGATTAAACGGATGACCAAGGACACAGCGCTCAGGCCCAGCGTTTGCACTCAATCCCTCTTGAATCGACGAACAAGTCAAACCACTCGAACTGGTCGCAATAATAACATCCTTCCCCACCAACTCTCCCATTTGCTGGAATAGCTTGCGCTTGAAGTCAATTCTCTCAGGACCATTTTCCTGAACAAAATCGACATCTTGCAGCGCTTCCTCTAAGCTAGTAGTGAAGATCACATCCTCAGGCTTTGCGTCTTTGTTTTTGAGGAGCCCGATGGATGACAACACGGGAAAAGCTTCGCGGACGAGGTTGCGTAGGTATGTTTCTGATGAAGGATTGATGTCGAAGGCTTTGACTTTGAGACCTTGGGCGATGAAGAGAGCAGCCCATGAGGCGCCGATTGCACCACAGCCGATGATTGCGACGGATTGGATTGATGACATTGTGAAGTGAGTTACGATAAGAAAGATATGCTGTTTAGTTACTTCAAAACGCCAAGTTGACCAGTGCTACCTAAGGCTTTTATTTATCTAAATCCAAGTAGGGCAACTTGAAAACACCATCAAATCTTCCGAGTCCCTTATCTCCGCATCTCATATCGCGCTTCGGCATTTGATCTTAGCTGCGTCATGCCTCGGCATTTGAATGACGCCAAGTGGCAAAACCATCAAGCTTTTAGCATCGGATCAGATGCGATGAACTCAAATCTCCACGTGGCAGACCTCAGAATCCCGCGTTTTGATCTTGCAGAAAAATTTCTAGAAAAATTCGATCAGTCTAAGTGCGGAATGGCCCGCGATATCTCCACTGTTTCTTTCCGCGCTGATCTCATCATCGTCATCGTGGAGCTCACTCTAACAAATCAGCGTGTTTGCCCACTTCACGGAGGCGACCGTTTGAGCCTCATGTTGTATGTATCCAGAATTAAATCCACTCGTATCTTTGTCCGACCTCCGCTCGCGCTCGCGTGTTTGAGATTTCCGATGTGGTTTTTCGAATCAGGGCCGATAATGGTGGTGATGCATAAGCAGTGTGGATAGTAAAATGGAGTCTTTGATGAATTGCCTTGGAGACGGTTTCAGTCTTATATACATAGTTACACCGACTTTATAATGATCGATAAAAGACATCGATATATCTATCAATACAAGACATTACTTTTCAGGTTCACAGCTTTATTCAATGCTTCTTTCTGCATTATCCCAACCCCCCTCTCAACCTCACTGTTACCCCTCTTCCTCTAATACCTATTATTGTTATCAACATGTCGCAGGAACCTAGAATCCCCGACATCTACGGGCCTGGCACTCATACCGATCTCACATTCACCCCCGTTCCCCAGGACACACAACGCATCTTCCGTCTCATTGCCTCCCAAACCCCCGGCTTCACCCAAGATGAATCTATCCTCTCAAAGGTCAACTTCACAGGCGAAGACTTCCCCGTCATCCCCGGCCCTATCAAAGCCGTCTCCGTAGCAGCAGCTCTTCACGCAATGGCCGGTGTGATAGGCGATGAGATTCTTACTCTTCGAGGCGCTGAGAACAAGGACCGTAAGATCACTGTTAACACTACACATGCGGGCCTTTGGTTCGGAAACATCGCTACTGCATATGTTGGTGGAAAAGATGTTCTATCGTTAGCGAAGACTGGAGAACTTAAGACGCTGTTGCCAAACTGGGAGCAAGGATGGGTTGACACACCTCTCAAGTATCGTACAACAGGTCTTTATCCCACTTCTGACCCTGAAGTATGGTACTCCCTCCATGGCTCCATGCACGCCGAGCCAGTTCTCAAGTCTATTGGCGTAAACCCATCCGAAGCCATCACTTCAAATGAAGATGCCGCTGCCCACATTGCAAAGTTCACAAGCAAACTGTCCCCCGAGAAGCTCGAGGTCACAAACTTGATGAATGGCAACTGCGGCAGCATCTGCTTTACGCCCAAGCAATGGAACGAAAGCGAGATGGGCAAGTCTCTTGCCGCTCATCCCCTGATCAACGTCAAGGCACAAACTCATGCTGTTCCTACACCGCCTGTTGCTTTTCCTCCTCTTGACCCTACGGATAAGCGTCCTTTGTCTGGTATCAAAGTCATTGAGATGACCCGTGTCATCGCCGGCCCCCAAATCGGCACTATCCTATCTAGTTTCGGTGCTGATGTTATCCGCGTCAACCCACCTCATCTCCCTGATATCAACATCATGCAGCTTACGCTCAACGCTGGCAAGCGTACTATTGCCATCGATCTTCGCAAGCCCGAGGATGCAGCTATCATCAAGTCTCTTATCGCCGAGGCTGATGTCTTCATCCAGGGTTTTCGCATGAACAAGATGCCCAAGTACGGCCTTGGCTTGAACGATATTCTCAAGATGGCTGGTGAGCGTGGCCGTGGTATTGTTCACGTATCAGAGAACTGTTATGGTCCTGACGGCTACTACGCTGAGCGCCCTGGCTGGCAACAGATTGCTGACGCAGCTGCTGGCTCTGCCTACGTCGCCGGCCGCTCTCTCAACTTGCCTAACAACGAGGCTGTTCTACCTTCACTTCCTGTCAGTGACATGACAACTGGGGCTCTTGGCGCAGTAGGAACTCTTCTCGCACTCCGCGACCGCGCCACAAAGGGCGGAAGCTACGCTGTTCATGCATCTCTCGTCGCCGTCAATGCATATGCTCTACGACCCGATGTTGGTCTCTACTCCCCGGGGACCGTAGATGATTGCGCCGAGCGCTTTCAGTGGGCCGAGATGAGAGGATCGCATCATGTGCTTGATCTTCTTATGACCGTCTGGGATGGCTGGAAGCGAGTCCTCGGTGACCATTTGTCTGAGGATGGTGGATTTTACCAAAGCTTTGAGACGAGCGCTTTTGATGAAAAGAAGCTCAGTATTCTCAAGCCAGTGGTTAATTTGAGCGATTCTGAGGTGTCGCCGCAATGGAAGACGCCAAGTGTTCCTTATGCATATGAGAAAGCAGAGGGCATTCAATTCCACTAAAGGATTTACATTTATAGAGTAATTTTGTATAGAATTAGAAATACCCATTCAAAATAGATATGTAAACTACATTGACGACTCTGGATCCATGTCAAATGATTTCTCACTCAGCTGCGAGGTTTTACTTTTGTTTTGGGGCGATGAAATGCTAGGCCATGAGAACCATTTATTACAGAGGCATGACAAGCTGTAGCGCTGCGTTAGCGGCGGGTTTGAGGCGGGTATTCTCCAAGACACTTTACTGGTAATCTCCACCAGAAGCTACTTCAAAATACTTCTTCAACAATCTGAACCCAGCGATGCCAGCCACTTGGCATTTACAATGATGCCATCCTGGATGAGTCACTGACCGACCCCTAAACTTGGACTCACCATCGGCCAAATGCGCCATGAAACCAATTAACACAACTCGTAATAAAACTAGACTAGATCTCCATCCATGTACCGTTTGCATCTCATCAAGACTTGAAATCTCTTGCATACGCCAATTGGCGCCTCTAATCAGCCATGGAAGACGCGAAACTCACTACAACTGAACCCACGACCCTTACCAGAACCGCATATCTACGCACAATTATCGACAGAGATCACCAAGATGAATACTGTGAGCATAGCTGGACAGAAATTTTGTGGCTACTACATGCATGGGTCGGCCAAAAGGTCTCTCCAAACTACTACTCTATTCCCCGTCGACTTCGCAGCGAACCTCCTCATGGTCTTCGGCATCATTACATTCTTGGCTATTCAAATCCTGTCGATGCATATATACTAGACTGGTTTCTGGACAGGATCCAGAAGGAGAGCGAATATCTTTCCCTTGATGACATTGAGGTCTATCTTTCCGAGGCACAGGTCAAAGATCCGACCAACAAGGGACTTTTTCAACGGCTGCAAAAAGAAGGAGTGCATGCCCAAGTTGTCAAGCCATCTACATCCGTAGATTATGAGACAGACGACAAGTGCGATGCAGCCATGTTAACTGAAAGTGACTACGTTATCGAAATATCCCTCCTCCGAAGGTCTTCTTTGACATCAGGCGTACTTTACAGAGACTCCCTTCGTCACGGCCATCCTCAACGATACAACACCGAAGAAATATCAAATCAATACTACAAGGTTAGATTGCAAAGGAAGATGGGTCATACTCAAAAAGAATGTATGTATCCTCACGGCAAATCTGAGGGGTGGAAACGCCACCATTATCAAGAGTGGATGAACTACAGTTGTCCCTCATGTGGGAAACGATGCAAGAGAAGTACGGGGTGTAAAACTACGGGTGAAGATTGGGCGAAGAATGAGAGAGCGACAGCGTGGTCAGAAGGAGTGGACTTATCGGCGCCCAGGCCGCCTGAGTTTGAAAGGGACTGGAGGAAATTGACTGCGGAGGATGTTTGTGCATACAATGGTCCGGATCCGATGGCTTTTCAGAGGTTCAGGAAGTGGAAATGGAGGTCTATTGACACGTTTTCGGGAGAATGATCAAGAGACCTCGGGTATAATTTGATCTAACAACTTTCAGATACTTCTTATTGTAATCAACCGAATTGAAGGATCAGATCTCATGCAGACCACATCCCAAATGTCGAATACCCATAGCCTCAAGCTCATCAATCTGAGCCAGGTCAGGACCAACATCTCTTGTCTGGAGACCCCTCAGCGCAGCCCCAGTGATCTTAGTCTTGGGGATGAGCTTGGTTCCTCTCTCGTCGAGAACAGCCAGGATATGTGCAGCAGCCTAGTATTGTTAGATGCCGGAAGTCAAGTTTAACAGAGATAACGTACCTTGGCGTTGATGGTGAGGGTCTTGGAGTCGGGGTTGTCAATGGTGTCACAAGCTTGATGATAGCAAGGATCCTGCTCAACAGCCGTTCCCTGAAGCAAATCAGTAGTGCCCAGTGAATCCTCGTCTAACTTACAGTATGCAAGAATCCAAAAGGCTTGTTCAAATTCTGCCAAAACGGCGCATAGTCACTTCCATTAGTAAGAACAGCAGGTGTAACTTCAATACCCTTGCTGGTAAAATACTCGACGAAGATCTTCTCCGTAACCTCTGAGCCCTTAGGTGCTTTGGATCCGTGAGAACTTCCATCGGTATCAGCAACACCGAAGAAACCCTTGGAAACCATGTCGAAGTTGAGATACACGAGGAGGTTGTTGACGTCGGTAGCGGCGAGGTTGGATGTGTAGTACTTGCTGCCGAGAAGGCCGTTCTCTTCTGCGCCCCACCATGCGAAGCGGATCTTGTTCTTGGTCTTGTACTTTGAGAGAGCGAGCAAGAGTTCGAGGATGAGCGAGGAGCCGGAGCCTGTTTATGTCAGTAGCTGGCATTGGAGGGGTGGAGGTCGTAGTACCGTCATCGTTGATACCGGGACCAGCTTGGACACTGTCAAGATGGGCACCGAGCTGGTAATTGTCAGAAATTGTGTTTCAGCCAATGGTGAAGATTAACATACCATGATGACGTTTCGGGGATCACCACCAGTAGTTTCAGCAATGACATTTTGCGTAATCCTCTCCTCAATAGTTTGCGTCTGCTGAAAATGCGCCTTCACAGTCTCGCCAGCCTCAATACGCTCCTTGATCTTCTGCCCATCAGCAAGGGTGATAAATCCCGCTGGAACATGCTTCTCAGGATCAGGCTGGCTGAGCGAACCAGCAGTCACGTTTGTAGTAAGATCATGGTAGACAATCACAGCAGATGCACCAGCAGCCGCAGCGGGGATAACTCTTCCAGCCAGAGTTCCACCAGTAGGACATCTGAAACGCTGGACAAGAACGATTTTGCCCTTGACGTCGAGATCATCGTATGATGAAGCGTCGCAGCCAGCGGCACCTTCAGGGCCGAGGGCGATCTCGGCGTCAATGCCCTCTTTAGATGTTGAAGGAGAGTAAGTCAGACCATAAACGTAGACGGGCTTATCATCGACCTTGAGCTCAATTGAGTCTACAAAGGCAAAGAGCGCGGGGAAGTTTTGCTTCCAGACTTTGGCGTTCTTGACCTTGGAGATGCGCTTGTAGATGTAATCGACTGAAGCGTCGTATCCGGGAAGGCCAAAGGCTCTGTTTCCGCCGTTGGCGAAGGCGATGTCATTGAACTTCTCCAGATTTCCCATGAGGCTGCACCATGGGTCAGTTTGAGGGTCAATTGGAGAAACGAGGGCAATTACTTCTTGGTTTTCATGTCGGCCTGAAATTTCTTCGAGTCGAGCTTGTGGCCCTTGGCTAGGGCATGGCTGGGAGCCAGCGACAATAAAGCCGCGATACCAGTGCTGAACTTCATGTTGACGATAAACAACAGGTGAATTGACCGTGAGGTTGGAGGTGGAGAGCCGCAAAAAAGCAGCAAGGGCTCTATTTATACTACGTTTATCTTTATGTCACGCAACGATATGAGTCCCAATGCCAAGGATCTAGGATTCTTGGAGAATGCAAGTCGACGGATATAGTGTCACTTAGGGAAGGTCAAATTTGGGCTTATCCAGCCAAGATACTGGTCGTGGTGATCACCATCGTTCTTGTTTAGCGGGGCCAAGCAGGATCTTTTTTCACTGAGCGGTGTCAATAGCTCCAGGGACCTTTGCTTGCTGGTCTCACTGGGTCTATCGAAACGACGGATATGTAAATGATGGCCGCTTGAGGTTGCAACTAATATGGATCATCTTGGCAACTGGCGATAACCCCGCGATACCAAGAATGCCGAGAGGCTCTCATTCGCCAATGGCGAATTTTTCCTTCATCTATACCAAAGTGGCAGGTCAAAAGGTCCCGGGGACAAGGATGAGGAACCATACGAATAAGCTTAAGATGCAAAAGTTCCTCAAATGCGCTAGAATAAGATAGGAATGAGGTCGCCATGAGATTACCCCGCACCAGAACAAGTTCGTGGCAAATAGTCTTCGATAAATGATATCCCGATGTCTTCCAGTGGGAAGAACCTGAAGCTAAAAAAAAACAATTGTTCGAAAGGCTTGGTGAATATTGCGCAGACCCTAACTTATGGCCATGCTCTCCGAGCCGCAGACAAGAAAAGAATGGCGGAACCAAGTTATATTCGACGTTTGAATCATACTGATGACGGGGATGATTGTTTTTTTATTTGGAAAGAATAATGAGTCACTGCACCCCAATGTAAATGCAAAGTCTTCGCCATCACTATACTCCAAAGTCACTCCAAGGCAATGATTGGAGATGCTACACCGTCGGTCCGTTGGAAAATGATCACCGTCCCACGTCAGCTTTTATTGCTCACGGAAAGATGATTAATAATTCATAACGGGATGCCGCCCGACTGCTAACTTCAGATATAAAAACAATGAATTATTCACAACTGAGTTCTTCAACGGAACAATCATGATGTTAGTCCAGCGGATTGGAGCCTTCCTCTATGGAGCAGCCTTGCTCTTTGGCCGCAGTCAAGCTGGAAGAAGACCACCACCAACGCGTGAGATCGCAGGCATATCAGTTATCAACACACCAATCGTCCAGTCCGCTGAAGCCTTTGCCTTGAAGCATAGTTCTTACGCCATATACAAACACGTCATGCGGTCCTGGCTGTACGGCGTTCTCATGATAAATGCGAACGAAACCCTCATCCACAGCATCGATCCAGAAGTTCATGCCATCGCTACTCTGCTACATGACCTTGGCTGGGATATGGCAGAGAACTCATCCATCGTCAGTGCGGATAGACGGTTTGAAGTTGATAGCGCTTTCGCAGCGCGTGAATTCATAGAGAAGCATTGTGATGGGAGGTCCTGGGATGATAGACGGATCCAGCTAGTCTGGGATGCTATTGCACTTCACACTGAACGATCCATCTCATACTACAAGGAGCTTGATGTCCAAGTTGTGTCCAAAGGAATCTCGATGGACTTTTCAGGGCCTGCTTATGGTGTTTCAGCGGCGAATTACAGCGCAGTGGGCAGGATCTTTCCAAAGGATGACTTGAAGGATCGTGTCAATCAGACAATTATTTGGCTGTGTGCTACCAAGCCCCAAACGACGTATGGTAAGCAACTCACTCTTTCGGGCATCCGCCGAGATATGCTGTTACTAACATTATCTGGACACTTGGATGGAGCCCTTCGGGGAGAGATATGTTGAGGGATTTGATGTAAAGGGTAAACAAAGGATTGATTTGATATTCCAAAACCTCACGTCGGCAATGTCGGCAGGCGATTGAAGCATAGATGATTTTGGTTGGTGATGAAAGAATGGTTTCATAGTTGACAAAGTGGAGATGTATTACGAACTGGCCAATCTCTTCGCGTAAATAGCCAGTTGGTGCCTAATTTGTGTAATCCTTCCAGTCCGTTCGCGTCGTACGTAAGCAGCGTCAACAAGACAATTCACGGTTATAAAACATTCAACTATCCATTAACCAACTCTTCAACAACACTATTAGTCTTTTCAAAATGCCAGTCAGCCGAGACACTCTAGCCACAAAGCTGAATCCGGGTGATCAGTCTACAGCACAGCAACGACTTCTCGATGCTGCTCGCATTCCTGGCACATGTCAATGGTTCTTTGATCATGAACAAGTACAGGATTGGCTAACCAGCCATGACCGTCGCCTTCTTTGGCTCCATGGCCCAAGCGCAACTGGAAAGACGTTTATAAGCTCCAGCCTTGTCAACTATATTCTCAAGGACCAAGTTGAACCCAAGGTTGGAATTGCAGCCTTTCACTTTGGCCGAAGTCATTTCCAACTTAACCTTGCTGATTACGATCATGCCTTCCGATCTATTATGAGACAGCTTGTATCTCAACTCAAGCCTGATTCTAACGTTCTCCCCGAGATTCATGGCATGTTGGAAGCCGATTTCGGAGATGTGAAGTCGTCTGTGACGATGCTCAGGACATTGTCCAACGCGTTCAATAAGATAATTATCGTCTTGGACGGGATCGACGTCTCCAATGAGTTTGGATTGCCGAGGTTGCTGAAGCTTCTTCTGGGAGGTAGCAGACCTGTACCACGGCTGCGACTCATGATGAGCAGTCGAAGTGCGCCTCCAAGTACACTCACTGATCAGTTCCGCTCTGTCTCTATTGAAGCTCGCGCCAGTGACAAAGATCTCAGTCTTTACCATGCCAAGAGCATAGATGAGTCGCCTGTCAATCCTGAGGTTCTGGATGAGTCTCATACTGTGTTGTTTCCTTACCAGAAGCTCATGGATATGGCTGATGGACGGTAAGTACCACTGTATCGTTTAACCAACACGAACTAAGACTTCTAGGTTTCTTCCGTTTCTGCCAAATTGGTTCACCAACATTGCCTCACAGCCAAATCAAGTCCTTCTCAACCTGGTAGAATCATGGTCACCAAGTTCCTCCATGGATGTCCCACAAGCCTTTTGCGAAGCCGTGTTCCGCGACCTCAACTCCAAGCCACATTCAGATTTGAAACTCTGCGTGCTCTATCACCTGGTTGAAATCGACGAAATGGGTTACACTTTCACCTTACCGATGGCGGTTGAGGCTCTCGATGCTTGGGACATCAAACACGACGACAACACGAACCTCTCTATAGCCGAGATATCTGAAGCTTGTGCGGGTCTTGTGTTCGTTGACACCGAAACGCAAGCTATCAAGATTAGATCGCCATTGTTGATGGAATACCTACGCATCAAAACTTTTGATGATCGTGAAAAGACAAGCAGTGTCAAGAAGTCATTTCAGTACCTATCTAAGGACGAATTTGCTAGTGGCGCTTGCAAGTCTTCCCAGGAGTTGAAGGAACGGCTCAAGGCCCATCCCTATCTTTGGTACGCCGCTCGTAGCCTCTCACCAAATCTCGCCAAGCTCAAAGCCAAGGACTTTGACGCTGAGTTTCTACGCTTTACGGCCTCGCCAGGGTCTATCGAGTCTTATCAGCAAGCTGCCGAAGCACATCCGTACATAGATGAACAAAGCTATAACGAGTGCGAGGCGGAAGAGGAGCGATGGCGCTGTTTCACGAAGGGTTACAGTCCACTTCATATCGCCGCGTGGTTCGGAGCTAGAGAGACGCTCATTCAGACTCTTGTCGATCGTGGCGAGAATCTGGAGGCCCGTACTGCGAATGGACAGACACCCTTGCACATCACCGCGGAGGGTGATGATTTTTCGAACACACTCAAGCGTCTTTTACAATGTGGAAGTAATGTTGCCGTCGTTGATGAGGATAGTCGAACACCCTTGTGGTACGCCATGATTCATGGCTGTTTGGAGTCAGTGAAGCTGCTGCTTGATCACGGTGCGGATATTAGTGCTGTTGATGAGGAGGATCGTGAAGAATGTGTTCGCGAGAAGCCTGAAACTGCAAAGTTCTTGGCGGAGGAGCTTGGAGTTGAAATGCCGGCTGATGAAGAGGAATCAGATTCAGAGTAACGATCATGAGTATATATACCTCCAAACCAGTACTCTTCCATGCCAGGTTTCCCCACAATGTCAACATCTTTGATATCTATTCATAGGCGCAGCGTGCTGGGACACTAAACATGTATCTCCAATGGCACAGAGTATAGATAGTCAACGGTCAAACTACCCCGCCTATTTGCCGACTGCTACCGCCTAGTAAACCCCTCAAACAAGTTATCATACGGCAATTGTCTTATCAATGGTATTACACTCAAAACATTGAGAAGGTTATAGCATCCCTTCAGGTACCAGTTAAAACGTTGCGACATGGCTCCTTGTGTATTCCTTGTACGACATGGTGAGTAAAACTGTCTTGTTTATTGCACTTCGACTGTTAATAGGCCACTACTATTAAAAGGACAAACGGAGTGGTCAAAGGTAGGCAAGTATACAGGCGCGACAGACAAACATCTCACAGAGGATGGGGAAAGGGAAGCAATCGCTCTTGGAAAATCTTTTGTCGGAAAAGGCAAGCTTATTGACCCTTCAACGCTTGTACGCATTTTCGTTAGCCCGAGAATCAGGGCTCAACAAACCTTGGAGCTCTTGATGCCCCTCGAAGATCGACGGAATGCTATCGTTTGCGAGGACGTCAGAGAGTGGGAGCATGGTGACTATGAAGGGATGACGTCTCAAGATATTAAAACTTTGAGGGCCAAAAAAGGGTTGGATAAAGAGAAAGAGTGGTTTATTTGGACTGGTGGATGTGAAGGCGGAGAGTACGTGGCACCCTGTCACTTCCTTGGGCACTATGGAATTGCTGACATGTTGAACTTCGTCGTGTTGATATTAGATCGGTCGAGGATGTTACTACATGGGTGAAGAGGATTATTGCCGCTATTCTTGAGATCCAGGAACCCAGATTCTATGGAGACAAACCTGCGAACATTCTTATCGTAAGTCCCCCTCGTTGCCTTCATTCTACAACCTATAAAGTTTCACCTACGTTCCCTCTAGTATCCTTGAGACATAACTAGTCCCAGGCTAAATGATACATACTACAGGTTGGGCACGGTACTCTTCTACGCTGTTTCGCCAAAATGTGGGGTGGAGTTCCGATTGATTCACCTCTCTATATTTCGCTTGGAACAGGTACCGTTGCAGTCATGAGGTTTGTTGATTGCTTTACTAACACCTATCTCTGTACAAATGCTCATGCGATTCTAGCTACGAAGGAAACTCCAAAAAGAGAACCATTATTATCGGTCATCAAGGCCATGTTGAATGAGAGTAATGTTTTCTGTGATATCGACCCGTCCTAGACTCCGAGTCAAGGACTTTTGGTAGGCTGCCTGCAGTTGGGTTGGCATTGAGTTTCAGGCGAGTGTTAAGTGGAGTGTCACTGCCATCGGGATATGGATCCTTGAGGATTCGAACTATAAGCGCTATGAACTAGAAAAATATGTCTTAAAACAGCGATCGGATCTTTGGTGGTCTTTCAGCTGCCATATGGGGCTGCTGACTGTCTGTAGGGCTTCAGCTTGGCATATAGAAGCCACAATTGCTAGTCAAGGTTCAACAACTAATCAAAGCGTAATTGGTTTAGTGGTAAAATTCTCCGTTGCCATTCGAGCAGCGTCGGGGAGCCCTGGGTTCGATTCCCAGATTACGCATTGAAAATCACTCTCACGAGTGGGCTTGTCTTTTGCAAGTTGTTCTTTTTGCTACTAGGGTGTTCTGACTGCTACAGCGCTGAAGCATAAACACTAAACGACGGCTTTTGTCTCTTTCTCCTCATGTTGAGTACCCATGACCTTAAACTCTTCATCAACGGCATTTCCTCGAAGACCGATGTCTGCCTCGTAGAAAACGTCGACGACCTTCTTGTAAGATGGAACGAAGTTGACAGCGAGGGGATATGACCAGGCTGCCACAAAGAACATCATGGGGACGACCATGGCAACTCCGACATCGTGAATGTCTGCAACACGTCCTGTCAGGGGCGGAACACAAGCACCTCCAATCACACCAGCAATAATGAAACCACTTCCTCGCTTGGTATGCCGGCCAAGACCTCTCATACCCAAAGCCACAATGGTAGGGAAGCAGATAGACTCGAAGAAGAGAACGAGATAGAGACAAGCTACGCCAGTGTTTCCATGGTGGACAATAGGTGGTGCAATGAAGACAATGCACATTGTCAAGAAACCCAAGAAGACCTTTCGTGGTTTGCAGAACTTCATGAGGAATGTTCCGAAAAATCGACCAACTGTGAAGGCTGCTTGTGCACCGGCAAAGAGTTTGGCTCCTGCTGAATCTGACGTATTCTTTCTCATTTCAGTAGCGTAGTTGATGAAGAAACTCGCGATGGCGACCTGCGAGCCGGTATAGCAGAACTGAGCGAATGAAGCATGGAAGAGCTTCCACTGTTTCCAAAAGGGCTTGTCATCGGCTTCTGAATGTGTCTCTTGGGCTTGCAATGCCATATCTGCAAAGGGTTAGTTAAACAACATTGGCTGATGAGACATAAACATACCAGCATCAGTGATCTCTGGGATCTTGGAGACAAAGAATAGACAAGCCAGAATCAAGACAAAGACAGCAATGGAGAGGTATACCCATTGCACGTTGGCAAGCGCCTCCTCATCGCTGAGGTTATTGAAGAAGACATATGATCCGAGAACAGGAGCAATGACGGTGCCGATACCGTTGAAGGCCTGGGAGATGTTGATGCGAATTTCCGAGTATCGAGGAGGACCGCAAACTGTAAACGTTAGAGATGTGCAAATAAGTGAGAATGGCTTGACATACCAGTGATGAATGGGTTGGCAGCTGTCTCAAGTGAACCGAGTCCGTTTCCGATGATGAAGATGGACATGCAGAAGCCAGCAAAGGACTTGGCCTTGATGCATGGAATAGCGACCAATGCGCCAATGGCATATAAGCAAAGACCCCATATAAAGACGGCCTTGTAGGAATAGTGACGAAGAATCCACGCAGCGTGTCCCAGAGATGCAAGAGGATAAGCGCTGAGACATTATTAGCTCCCTATTATAACCTCTAGATGTAGGTAATGGGCGTACCCGAAATATGCGGCCTGAAGACCTGCTGAGCGCGCACGATCAATGTCAAGGACCTTTTGGAAGTGCTTGTTCAGTGTATCGAGGAGACCATAACTGAAACCCCAAAGGAAGAAGAGCACGGTAACCAGCGCAATGGGCCAGATGGATTCTCGCAGGGTGATTTCGGCCGCTTTGGTGACTCTATCATCCGAGACCTTTAAAGAGCGGTCCTTGAAGAACTTTTTAGCTTTAGCACCCATGATGAAGAATATTCGGTTTTGCAATATCACCAACGGAGAAAGAAAGACAAATCTGAGGGGAACAGGCAGCTATTTACACCTTCTCGGTCGGAGCAGACCCGAACAAGGGGGCAAGTAGCATTAAACACACGAGCCGTCATCAGGAGATGGGGTGGCATAAGGTTCTGCGTTGTAACCCCAAGCGGGAAAGTAGCAAGTGTTTTGTTGGAGAAGAACCTGGGGATTGCGGGGGAGAGGAGCTTGTTTCGGTTAGATGATGGGCGATGAGCATGGGTTGTCGGTTTGGGTCATGATTCAGGCCTTTGAGCTTCTTCCTATCGTTGTAATGATTGTCCGAATAGGAGGGCATCTAAGTTGGATGCATTGCATTTAGCCTTGTGGTGGTAATATAGATAAGCGGTAAGACGTGTCAGTTGTATTCAGTGATGCTATTCATCACATACATTCTCTGTTTATCTCCAACTCTTGTGAATGTTATTCTCCGACCAACGACCAGGATTGATCTGCCGAGCATGACTGATGATAGCGTCAAACCGGCACTAAACCTCGGCAAGTATCTCCCTCACTAAATCTCCTTGATTCGAAGAACGCGGGGAAATGAGTGAAACCACAAGCCAGAAGCTAAATCCTCCGCTTGTGATACGCACGCTTCTCCGAAGGAGAGAAAAACTTACATGCATAACCGCCTTCTTATTCGGGCTATTTTGACGTCTATCATCGGGCTATTCTCGATGCTATCATTTAACCGGTTGTGACCCCATGTAGAGTTGTAATTTACTTGGCACTAGCTTTTGATAGAGTGATTCGTATTTTGATGAACGAGAAACTCGAGTGGCCAATCGCAACATTTTGTTGGTTGGTTGGTGTTGTGTTGGTAGGCTGTCTCAGGTGTGGTGAGACAAAGGGGGAATGAGCTTTGATGATGTGAACAAGAAGGGAACAGGAGGGCTTAATAAAGTTTATTCATCCCCCCTGAACAAGCTCAGGGACAAGGTGTTCTGGAAACCTGCGTGGAAGCCTGCGAGAATATACGCGTCAACTCATCTTGTTCACCTAGCACCAAAATGCCTCGAAAGTTGAAAATACTTACATTCCTAGAACATAGAACATGATGACTCTAGAGCAGCTTTATTCACCTAAATCTCCAACTTATATAATAGCCCGCACCAATTCATCAACCATGCCTCATCAATCCCAGCATCCGATACCACAACAATCGACATTCTGAGACCTCAAGCAAACGAATCAGCAATCGCCACCATGTATTACACTCGGAAAATCAACTTTCCTACACTTGAAGACTTCGAAGCTGCTCTTATCCTCATGCTCATGTCATGTAGCAAGCCTAACGAGGAGCCACGATGTGATACCCCCGACTGCGAAAACACGCCTGCAGAGAACTCGACCTGTTGTAAAGACTGTCAGTCCCGCAAGAACAAAGAGAAACAAGTTCACACGCATGGGTATGGCACGCGAGCAGCTACAAAGCGAAAGCAGCATCAGCAGAATTGATTGACGGCTGGCTCGTCAGTTCAACAGATAAGGTAAGGTAAGGTAAGGCAAGGCAAGGAAAGGAAAGAAAAGGTAAGTAAACCAAAAAATAAAGTATCTTCTTTTAATGCACGCTGTGTCAATAGCACAAGTGAGTCTATCTCCAATCCCAAATTTAAACTCCCCTTATGTTCCATTCGCCCTTCTTCCACCTCTAGTACTCCTAGTAACGTGCCTCGTGAGCACCTTTCTCGTCTCCACCAAACTTCTCTTATGCTTACTCTTCGCCTTACCCATCGTCATAAAGATGTTCTTGTTGCGCTGCTTCTCCCTATTACTCGTGCTCTTGCCCGCCGCCTGCATCTTGGACTTGCTGATAGCCCTTGTGCTCTTGTGCTCCTCCCGATCTGGCTTACCCTCCTTTGCAAGAGCAACACGCTCTTCCTTGGTGAGCTTTCGTAGACGCGCCGGAGCCTCGATTTGCTCGGCGGTGAGACCGTCGTCGCGGTGGCGGTCTTCCTCTTGCTGGCGCTTGCGACGGTTGCCCATTGCTTTGTCGATGGAGGCGGACATGCGGAGTTCTTGTAGTTTGGCGAGATCGGCGGGGGTGAGGATGGTTGTGGTGGCGAGCTTGGAGATGCGGTCGATTTCAGCCTCCTTCTCCTCTATAGCCTTCTTGGTCTTTTCATCCATAACAGGGTCCTCTTCTGTCTTTTGCTTCTTTGACGCAGGCTCATCATCGTCATCCTCCTCGTCAGAGGAATGATAAACATTGATCCAGTCGCCAGACTCGCTGCTGTCATCAGAGGCAACCTCCCACTCATCATCCTTGTTTTCTTCCTCTTCCTCTTCGTCAGTAGCAGCGTCCTCAGGAAGACCCTTGGCAAGTCGTTTCTTCTTCTTTTCCTCCTCCTTCCACTTCTCCAGAAGCTCTAGACCCTCAATACCACCAGCATCCTCCTCACCGAACTTGCGCTGAGCCTGGATGCCAGCCTTCAAGTTGATAGTGGCATTCTTACCACGGTCTCGCTTCTTCAGAAGCTCGGCGCCGACTTCTCGGTACAACGACAAAAGACCCTTGGCAGCCATCATGACACCCTTGTCCTTACTCTTACGGTATTGAACCAAATCTTGTAGTAGCGTGTCGGTCATGGCTAAAGGTTGACGAGCGCAAATCTCGCGAATCGAGTTCAGACCAGCAGCCGCAACCTCAGCGGCCGAAGCTTCTGAGACGAACTCATTTGCAATTTTCTGGATCAGAGGCTCCAAAACATCAGGGGGGACCAAGTTGTGTACCGCCTGCGCCAAGGAAGCCAAGAAAGAAGTAACAGACTGTTGTCGCGGGGTAAGGAACTTGATAAACCAAGAGTAGAGAGCCACGATGGTCAACTTGTGCAGACCAACAAGTCGAGTAACCAGCTGAGTGACCAAAATCTTTGTATCGAGAGATAGCTTCGCCTTGGTGTTTTGTAGATGTTTCGAGAAGAGTTCTTCAGCAAAGTTCTGGGGATCGTGGAGGAGGTGGAGAGCTGAGAAGTTGAGAGGATGAGGCTTTGTCTTCTTGCGCTCGGCACGCTTCACCTTGTCAACAGCCTTGTCGTATTGCTTCTTCGACTTCTTAGTCTTTTTGTTAATACCCAGCTGATGCTTGACCTGGCTCAGATCAACCTCCTCGTCACTGCTCTCGTCCTCAAGCTCCTCTCGTTCCTTGTCTCCACCCAGGAAGAAGCGAACAGCACCAACGACAACCTTCTCGTTGTCGGAGAGACACGCCTCCTTCATGACATCCACGGGTTTCGCATCTGTCCAGAATTGTCGCTTCCACATCTCACGGGTGAGCTTGATGGCCCAAATAGCTCGTGGGGAGGCTCGGTCGGCGGTGACAAGGTTGTAGAGGACGGTTTGAACGGTGCGGTTGAGAGGATGGTTGATAGATTTCGTGTTGGAGTTTCGCAAATCGCTCAAGATCTTCTGGAACAAGGTTTCACGGAGAGTTTTACTCGGCGACGATACGAGGATGGGGAAAAGCGTGGTGAGAACGCTAGTCGAGTCGATGACTTCTTTTCGTCGGAGCAGGACTAGACTTCCAACGATCTTCTCCCGTAGCTCAGGGTGTAGAATAACATGATGCTGAGTGAGAATTTCCTTCAGATCGTCGGGAAAAGTAGCGGTCTCTTCCTTGTAGCAATCGGCGACGTGAGCGATCAAATCGATAATGTTGTGGAAAGACTCGACCGAGTCGGCGGTCGCAGTGGCGGGAGAGACGAGAAAGATCTCGCGCTGAGCCTCATATTGTTCCCATTGCTTCAAAAACTCTTCCTTGTAAGATCTAGCGCTTCGTATTAGTGATTGATGCCATTATCGAGAAATTAATCGACGTACTTGGGATCGCGACGGATTTTCTGCTGCAGACTCGCGCTGTAAAAATCGTCAGTAATCGCTTAAAAAGAGACGGAATTATTTCGCAATTGACGTACAAGTCAGCATCGAGCTTCTCGAGCGCAGCGACCTTTCGTTTGACCATTGCGACGTCGAGGACTTCGCTGTTGATCTGTTGGTGTTAAGCGGAGTGGGGGATTGGTCCCTTTGCTTTTGACTGGAAAGGAAGAAAATTTGGGATATTTTTTGGCTGATAAGATAAGCTCATCCCCCACCCGGAATTGGACCGCGGTTCTAGCCGCAAGTCCAAAGCTTGGCATATCAAGACAAGTTGTAAGTCGTATCTGCATTTCGATAATGTCAACAATATTAAAAGTACGGGATTTGAGGAATCAGAAGTTTCAAATCTCTTGATTTGGCAGTCTCCATCCCCCCCAGGTCAGATCATCAAGGAGCGATGAAGATTGAGAGTATCCGTATAAGTCGAGGGCGACGCTTGTGTCAGAAATAAGATATCCTAAACTTGTGATTATATCTCCATAAGCTTAGGATATCTTATTATATCATATACTAATGCTTAGGTAAGGTTTACTGCAACTTATGTTTTATTTGCTGGTGGATATAGGATTTCTGTTTTTTTCTTTGACCCCAGGGACCGGAGATCAAGTCGATATCGCAGGCTTCCCGCTGTGTTTCATCGGACCCGAGATGCTGGTATGGAAATAGAGTCGAAGAATATGGTGCTGGGAAACGTTTTAAGCTATCTCCAGTTGGGTGATTTGAGTTAATTCGCCCGCTTGCATCAGCCAATGAAACACCCCAATCTCGACGACCTTTCTATTCACTGCAATTTTAACTCACTCCAAGGTCGTCTTCCGCCCACTCAGCCTGAAATGTGTCCGTAGAGCCATCCTCTATCCACGATGTATGAGCTGCAATCTGCTTTTGTGCATACTCACGTACCCTTGACTCAAAACCACCTGTCATACCATCAGGTACACCCTCTACGAGAGTGTTAAGTACTCCAAACCCCAAAAAATCTTGTTTTTCCGTATCGCTCGACTCAGCGAAATTCCTAACACGGACAAACTCTCTTATTCCAGAATCCACACTCTTCAGTCGCTCTCGAACCACTAACCCTGCGAAGGTAAACCTGTGGTGATAAAACGGCAGCAAATAGCATGTAGGAGTAAACCCGTGGGTATCATGATAAGGGATCCTTATGCCTGATCTTCCACTGCGATCAGACCTCCCGTACAGGTGTAAAAAAGAGAAGCTATCCGACGGCAAGTATCTTGTGTAGAAATACGTCTGACAGTGACCTGGAAAGTTCTCCCACTTCCTTGGAGAAGTCCCCATTGCTATCAATCTTCAACTGAGCTGGGATGAGCAGACACGACAGCTCCAGTGCTGCCGACTTGGATGATTCATAAATATCGTCCCCAAGAAGTTCGAGACTGCTGCTGCCAAGATATGCCAAAGGGTTCGGGGTCTTTGACGTCTGTGGTAGCTCTGGCATTTGAGGAGGATCGAGGTTGTATCGGTAGAGAGCCCATTGTATCGATCCAGGGCACGAGCCATGACCACGAAGGAATATTTTCATGAGCATGTCGGTCTAACAACCCCACCGAATTAAACTCACGGGTCTGCCAAAGGAGATCATATATCCAGTTACTCTTGCGCATGCCTGTAATGTACTCATCAGTGGTTTGACTGAACAATAGACGAGCAATGCCCGAAATTGCAGTCAGTCTGTCCCTCTCAAACGTCAAGTCTAACTCCATATAGCTGGTGATGAGTTCGCTCCAGAATCCCGCCCTTGAAGCATTATCAATGATATTCGGACGAGCTCTGAGATCAAAGGGAGAATAAATCCTTCGGGATTCATTTTCGCTAGCTTCAAAATGGTCGCACTCCCAGTAGAGCTTGTCGTTGCCTAGGTAGAGAATCCTGCGTGATAGAAGCCGTTCTTGAAACACCCATCCTCTTCGATTGACCTGAGACCGAAGAACAGCGGAAGACCATTCGTGGCAATCCATAACAAACGCGTGGCTGTCAGACTCGATGACCGGCTTCTCTGAGAAAATCATCTGCGGAATCCTGGAAGATACAGAGAGAGTCGATCCAGATATATCTAATACCAAGTACCCGACAGAGCCTGAAAGCATCTCTGTAGCTAGGTGGTACAGTGCCATCAGATTGGCCATTTTGGAAAGATATGAGATTCTCTTTCAGGAGTTTAGGTGTGCGGTCCGTCCATCAATGAGATAGCGCGATGTACTTGGAGTAGTCTTGATTCTGACCCCTGGTTTCGATTAAGAATCATGTCTTGGACTGACTGCCTTGGTCATCAATCAATCGTGTCGGCACTCTGTGTTTATCCAGAGCGCGTTGTTCCCGTAATCTGCACTCTGAATGGCCCTCTAAACATTGTGACAGCCAATTCTTAACCAAGCCTAATGTTTTGGTAGAGGCGAGATGGTCTTCTAAAGGGTTTTGGGCGATGGTATCTGTATCAGGATGACTGTCAGGAGCGGCCACCAGCGAGCGTACTTGGGGTTATCTATTACCTTCAAAATATTGTTTGGTCGTTCTTTTGATGTGCACATCGCCATACACAGGGTTGATCGTTTTCCAACGATAGCACAACGACACATCCCATGTACTCAGCCAAGCCTCTCCAAGGTCTTGCAGTGATGCCGCAGAATCCGCCCATATACAGAACTCATGGCGCAACTCGTCGCAATAGGCAGCCGAAGCCGACGAGCTCATGCGGCGCCAGGAAATCCAGCAAACAGGACAGTATTTATCAAGAGAGTCGCAGAAGGAATCCCAAGAAGAGTGCACAAGTCCCTCAAATTGGGGTATCGCCTCTGGCATTGGATCATCAGCATGCTCTCGCTTCCAGAACCACACACGGAACGAAGTCTCAGCTTTCTCATCGACCCCATCATTCTTGTCAAGCTGAAGGCAGAGTTTATGACATGGTTTGCATAAAGCCATGCTGGATTTAGCAAACAATGAGTAGTGTATCACGGGTACAACCTCCGGGAGGAGAGTGTCCAGGGTGGGAAGTTGCTGTCAGCTTCACTGCATTTTTAACCTCATAAGACGGCGTCACCACTGGAACAACATGAATATTCATATCCCTACAGACTACTATTGGGCCTGTATTAAGAATATGTAAGGGAAATCTTTCATTATGTGCTTATCTCATAAGAGAATAGATCATAAGTAGAGAATAGTTGCTATAGGTTATAGAAAGGGTAGCTTATCGGAGATAAGAAAAGAAGCTGCAAGGTCATGGCTTCAACGATCCATTAGGTACCATTACCAGGAGCTAGGGGCGTGAGGCGGCTTCGGCGTCGGCTGAAGGGTGGTAAAATCGGCGATTGATCTGAGATGCACCGATGAGAGCTGTTGCATGTTATAGGACAGATGCATGCGAAGTGGCTGTCAGACTGTCAAGGGTGAGAAGTTGAAGAAAAGAGAAGGTTAGGAGAAGATAGTTCAGAAAACTTTGACTCTTGAGTAAAGAAAGACGTCTTTACTGATCAACCTCAGGAACAACTAAATAGAGGATGACGTCGAAAATAAGGAATACACTGTCGTGAAGTCAATTAACCTCCGACACCGAGTCAAGCAGGGGCGAAGAGGATAATTCAAGGCTAGGCATTGCTTATCGCAAAGTATCCATTGGCTGTTCCGGTAATAAATCAAACAAAGACCAGCCCCAAAAGCACGCAAAAAAAAAAAAAAAAACCTGCCTTGAGTTAATGAACCAATGCCGTGCACACGTTGGCGAGCAACGGTTAGTTACTGGTGGGTCGGCCGAGGAATTCTCGGACAGCCCAGTGTGTGAGAATTTAAAGGTCTGGCATTTTGATGAGTAAGATGAAGAGATTTGCTAAAGAGAAAAGAAGTGACTGATCTTGGGGTCTTGGCAGAGACTGAGGATGTCAGTGAGTTATCAGGTTACATGTTGCAGGTTATCTACTCCGTAGTAAGATAACCAGTTGAAAACCCTCAAAGAGCGGTCTTGATAACGTCACTGCCTGCTTGCTTCTTGCGGCTAACAGGACACGACAGGGGCAGATCCCCAATTTCTTCTGTTACCCCGGGTCTGTCGCCGTGTCTACAGTGGCTATTCCAGAGATATTACTGGCTTGACACACTGCGTAGCATCTTTTCCCCTTGGCCCGGTCCGTGCATTCGCCGGCGCCGATTATCCGACTCTTCCCGAGCTCAAAAAATGGATGCAAAGGAGGCATTATTTTTCCCCAGCCCGCGCGGGACCGAAACAAGGAAGAAAAAAAAAAAGTCTCTCAAAAGTAAAACACCAAAACCTTTTCTGTTTCCTCCTCTTCCCTTCTTCACTCCACCTCCAAATTAATCTCCCCTCAGTCTTTTTCGTCTGATCACCCATATCCTTCACAATGGCTGCCTCTACCGGTTCCGCAAAGGTCGACGCCGTCGTCCAGAACATCAAGGCTGAGACCCCCGAGAAGAAGTCTGGCCTCGCCCTCTACTCCCGATTCGCCCTTGCTGGTGCTGTCTGCTGTTCCGTCACCCACGGTGGTCTCACCCCCGTCGATGTGTATGTTCAAATCGCCTCTGCACTCAATTTTTCGTCGTCAATTGCTTGAGAGGTGGTTGTTGCGGTGCGCGGCTGTCCCGGGGCCAATCGACCCGAGATAGCCACATATCCGCAACCTTGATAGCAATAACCGAGAAGCAAAAGTGTACTGAATAGCGAAATAAAACGATAACTAACATAGAAACTCATAGCGTCAAGACTCGTATCCAGCTCGACCCCGCTACCTACAACCGCGGTCTTGTTGGTGGTTTCCGCCAGGTTGTCCAGAATGAGGGTGCTGCCGCTCTCCTCACTGGTGTCGGCCCTACCTTCGCCGGTTACTTCCTCCAGGGTGCTCTGAAGTTCGGTGGTTACGAGTTCTTCAAGCAGCAGTGGATCGACGCTCTCGGCTACGAGACCGCCTCCAAGAACCGAACTGCTGTCTACCTGGCCTCTTCCGCCACTGCTGAGTTCTTCGCCGATATCGCCCTCTGCCCTCTTGAGGCAACCCGTATCCGTCTCGTCTCTGAGCCCACTTACGCCAGCGGTCTCGTCTCTGGCTTCGGCAAGATTGTCAAGAACGAGGGTGTCGGTGCTCTCTACGCCGGTTTCGGACCCATTCTCTTCAAGCAGTGAGTATCCCCGCTGTTTTACCGCTCAATTGGTTTGTGGTAAACTAACTTAGCTCCCTAGGATCCCTTACACCATGGCCAAGTTCGTCGTCTACGAGAAGGTCTCTGAGGCTGTCTTCCGCAAGTTCCCCAAGAAGGACCTCTCCGACGGTATGCAGACCGTTGCCAACCTTGGCTCTGGTCTGATTGCCGGTTTCGCCGCCGCCATCGTCTCTCAGCCCGCCGACACCATGCTTTCCAAGATCAACAAGACCCAGGGTGAGCCTGGTGAGGGCACTGTCTCTCGTCTCATCAAGATCGGTAAGGAGCTCGGTCTCCGTGGCTCTTATTCCGGTATCGGTGCCCGTCTCTTCATGGTCGGCACCCTCACCGCCGGCCAATTTGCAATTTATGGCGACTTGAAGAAGGGTAAGTTTTCCCCATCCTTAATTACGAACCAGAATAATGCTAACCCTCTTTCCTTCTAGCCATGGGCGCAACAGGTGGTGTAGAAATCGCTGCTTAAGCGACTAGGATCGAATCCTGAACGATTTGGGGAGCGGGAGAAGTGATACGAGAAGTCTGGGGGCCGTGGCCCAAGTAGTGCCCAAGAGCTGGGCCTACTTGTAAAAGCAGCTGCTGTTAATGCCAAAACAGCTTGGCAGGAGCTAATGGACATCATCCAGATTTGCTCTCGCTGTCTGGGAAACAAAAAGTGATCTTTTGGTGGAAGGGGGATGCTCGTGTTAGACTCATGTTTGCCTGTGATACCTTTCCGCATTAATGGGCAGCAGACGGGTGATACCCCGCCGAAAGGTTGTATAATAGTCTCTTTTTACGCTGAAATCATAGACTGGGAGTTTGTGGACTCTTATATCTACTTTGTTTGTTCATCATGACTGTGAGGTGTGAAGCTATTCATAACCCCACACCAACGGCATCAGGGGGTCAATTGCAGAAAACTTTTGTCAATTGAGCATCTGGAATGCATTGAGAATAAATCAATAGATTCTGGCCATGTTAATTCATTTGTTCTGGAAATCGATACTCTCATCATGAAATGTCTCATCATGATAAGGCTAAGTGAGCAACCGGCTGCACGCACCTTCCTTCTTAACATTCTATCCCACGAGATCGGCTCGTCCCGCCCGAACTTATCCTAAAATAGAAATGCCACATGCTATGAACTTGGGATGGCCATGTATTAAAGTGGTCTCATTTTATGCTCACTTTATGGTTATTCTTGGGTAGCGAATGGGCTGACTTTGGTGGTCTGAGCCACCTCTCTTGGCCATTCCATCAGCGTCCCTGCATCGAGAGTATCATCAGAAGCTCTGTCCTCGCTATATCTAAGACACGCAAATGTAATCATAAATGTATAGATGTATCCAGTGCAAAATTAGTCCTTGAGTGTAAAAAAGATATAGCAGAAATAATCCTTGGGAGCAACAGCGACCGACAGTAACTGTAAGTGTTACTATCCGATCAGGAGTGATGGTTTATGTCG
The DNA here is from genome assembly GCA_013184415.1 of Fusarium concolor. Classification (NCBI taxonomy): domain Eukaryota; kingdom Fungi; phylum Ascomycota; class Sordariomycetes; order Hypocreales; family Nectriaceae; genus Fusarium; species Fusarium concolor. The sequence continues at coordinate 56,031 of JABCJY010000434.1, forward strand.
AGCATCAGTGATGTTGAAAGATTCTCTCCCTCAATTAGGTGCGTTTTCTCTAATGGAATTGTATCTGCTATACGGAAGAGACCAGTGTGATTGATGTGGAGGGCTGGTGTTTGGAAATGGGTGTTGCCCTTGAGCTATGTGATAAAATAGTCTAGGCAGCAAGGTCTTGACCAGTGGAGCCTGAGACTATGATAACTTTAGGGAGTTAATGCGAGGCTTATCATAAAATGGCCGTAGGAATTAGTCTAAGTTTAGGTATGCTTTGAAGATGTTATCTCACTATTTGAAAATAATCCTCTGATGAATAGTTCTTCATGAGACGATAATATGCTATCAACTTTAAAACCCCCCAAGTCCCATCTCTTCTTCCTAAGAAGATCGACGCCAGAAAAACTTCCTCTTTTGGATATCGAGCCAACGTGATTGGTCGCCGAGCACGTGGTGACGATGAGGCCATTCACAAAAGGAAAGAGCACCATTTATCCAGAGTTCAACCTCAACCACATTTCACATTACATCTCGATGATCAAGTGAACATGAGCAAACATCCAAAGAAACTACCGTACCCCAAGCAAAGTATATATAGTCCTTTCAGGGCGAAACATTCCAGTACCAAAACCTCAGCCCTTAGCATCCCCATCAAACAGGCGCAAAACCCGCGTGTTATCATACGCCGTCACCAAATCCAGGGCTGACCGTCCATCAATATCTTCCGCCAGCGGATCCACTCCCCTGTCCATGACAGCCTTGAAAATCTCCATGCTCTCGTTTGCCAATTCATGAAGTATTGTTCTCTGTTTCTTGTCTTTTGCATGCCAGTCCACTCCCAACCCATCCAACCAAGTCATCAACTCATCGATACTCTCATGAAGGACTACCTTATGAAGGAAAAACGCTGGTGTCTGACCAGCGTTATTTCGGGAGTTGATATCCAGCCCCAGCTCCAAGAAGCGCTCAAAAGTACCTCGGGTATTGTCTTTATGAGAGTGGACACATCTGAAGACGCCAGAGATGACATAATGCAATGCATTGTTGCCGAGACTGTCAGTAGCAAGCATGTCTGCTCCTTGTGAGAGGATGTAGTCAAGCCAGTCTGGCTCAGTCTGATGTACTGGCGCCATTGGCCTGTGATCGTCGACCTTTCCATCCACCAGCGCTGCCAGGCCATAATGGAGCGGTCGGTATCCATCAGCATCAGCCTGGTTAATGAGAGCCGGTACAGCATCCCCGAGATGCTTTATCCCCTTCACCTTTTCGTCGTTCAAGGCGTGAGATCCCAGTTTGTGATGTATCGCGTTCCTGTTGTAATTGCCCGTTGCATATGGATCTGCTCCCATGTCAAGCAGGAGTTGTAAAAGCACGTCGCCTTCCATGTGAACTCGTCCTCGTATTCTCTTTGACACTCGCTGACTTGCAGCCAAAAGAAGAGTTTCCCCAGATCCATCACGAAGTTCCAGATCAAGATCAGGTAAACCTAATATGGGCTCATAAGCACCGGTGCTTCTGAGGATTTCATGTATTATCACCCTATCAGCCATGATGGGTGTCCAGTTATCATAACAAGTCTCAATCTGTGGAAATGACTCAATTCTGGAATCTTTCTTGTGCCACGTATGACTCGCTATAGACACAGGCAAGGAGGATCTAGTGTCAAACTGCAGCTTGCCAACAGCAGTGGGGAACGTTTCATAGGGGCTGAATCCAGCCGCTAGGAGCGCTTTCATCTGCTCCTTCTGGACATCCTCAACAGTTTTCTCTGAAGGGTCGTAAGGTACGAACCAGTAGCAGCTGGCCAAGAGCAAAGGATGGCTCTCACTTATCATTTGGCTTTCCACAGGGTTTGCACATGGATCCAACTGCTTTGCATCATCCAGTGTCAGATGCCAAGACGCTACCAAGCTCGGAGTTTTAGGACCAGACAACAAAATAGTCAAGAGATCTGGGTTCCTGGACTTCATCGCAACAAGGATCGTTTTGGGGCTCACTTTTGCCCCATGACTGACCAAGAGTCGGACAATCTCTTCATTGAACGCTGCTCTGCTCAGGCATCCGTTGCCCTCTGAGTCAATAACGTTCACATTAGCGCCGTTCTCAATTAACAACTTCGTTGCAGCAGTACGAAATGTGCCCTTTTCCGTCAAAGCATACAGAAGTGGAGTACGCTTTTCATTGTCTCGAGCTTCCATATTTGCGCCTTTGGAAATCAGGTACGGAATGGCATGAGCGACTTGCCACCAGTGCGTGCCTGCAGCCAGGACATGGAGAGCAGTGTGGCCGTCAGCACCTCGTGCGTTGATATCGACACCCTTCTTTTCTACCAGGACACGTATGACTTCCATGTTTGGAGAAGAGCGTTGACAAGCCATCACAAGCAGAGGTTTCAGTTTCCACTTATAGACCTTGGGTTGGTCTGAAATCCACCGGGCATCATCGAACTTTGATGCATCCTCTGGAGAACAGCAATTGTCGACCAATTCGTAAAAGCCGTATTCAACTAATCGCGCCAAGACTGACACCCCATCGGAATCTACAGAAGCATAGTCCGCCCCCGCCTTGTATATCTCCGTGATCAAAGAGAAATGGCGGTCTGCGAGTAGTCGTCCAACTGTCTTCCAATTTGTTACTTTTGCGCGTGATAAGAACGCCTCGCTCAACGCTTCTGTTTCAGCTTGGCGGCGGGCTCTGCTTCTAGAAATCCCAGCGTGAATCTGCATGGGGAAGTCAAGTTCTCCAACTTGGTCCCGGCAATTCCACAGTAGATTCGTAACATAGTCCTCCCCCTCATTTGCTGCGAACATTATCGCACGATCAAAAGCCGACTCTGAGTCAGAAGAGCCTTGGAATAAGTCTGCCCCTGCAGCAAGTAGAGCCTTAACAATCTCGTCGTATCGCGAAGACTCATAAACCGGATCAAAGATCCCGAGATGAGGCCCCGAAACAAGCTCATCAAAATGTCTTTCCCTGTTTTCTACTGTGTAACCAGCCGCGATCATCGAAATAGAACTTGAATTATCCCTTAAATTCACCCAAACTGAACGCTCGTCATCCCGGGGCTTCCTGTTCAAAGGCCCTCGTTTCCAGAGCTGCTGTTCACGCTCAAAAAAGACACACTGAAGGATTGGAGGATACCACGGCTCAGTACCAATTGTCCCTCGGGATGTATCGAAGCTTGGGTTGACATCTGCTCCAGCTTCGATCAGGAGCAACACTGATTCGATTATGCCGGAGCGGCTGGCGTAATGCAAAGGAGTGTATTGACAAATGTCCTTCTGATTGAGGGCCGCAGTTTTAGCTTCGGGGTCCATTTCATTCATGCACTGGAGGAGAAGGTCAAGACTACTGCTTCTCTTGCACCTCGATGCAATGTGTAGAGGATTCATGCCTTGATTCGTCGTGACAAACGGATCCGCACCGGCGCGCAACAAGCGATCGACCGTGTAAGTGTTCGTGGAAGCGGCAAAATGTATGGCCCTCAGTCCTTTGTTATCTGCCTTATTAGGATTTGATGAGTGATCCAGTAGCCATTCAAAGCAGTCCTTTGCATGGTAATTGCACTTATGTTCACCGTCAAGGCGGGCCTGGCAAGCCAGATGGAGGGGAGTCGTGCCAGCATAGTTGGGCTTGTCTATTTCCAGTCCGGCTTTCTGGAACGAGGAGAAAAATATATTTGCAGCGCCTGACACAAATGTGCTGTTTGGGGCAAGAATCAGATCGTGGCATAGAGTGTTGCCGTGAAAGTCCACGTCAGAATGTGCCACGCCAGCATCACATAAGTATTGGTAGACCTCGGTGAATGTTCTCCTCCCATGATCAAGGGAACAAGTGCTATAAATAGCCTCATGAAGAAGGGTTCGGCCATTGTTGTCACGTACATCCAGGTTTGCTGAAGCGTTGATAAACCCCTCGGTTAGCTCGATCATATTGTTGGGCCTTGGGGATCTGCCTATAAGCCGAAACAAGGGTGTCTTTCCTTTGGCGTCTCTAGCGTTGATATCAGCTCCGTAGTCGAGTAGAAGTTGCCTTGACTCGTTCACATTGCCGTGACCTTTGGCAGCAAGAATATGCAAGGGTGTCTCTCCATCACAATTTACCAGCTTCGGATCAGCACCAGCTTCCAGAAGTGCTCGCAGTAGTTCCAGTTGTGTTTTTTTCTTATCACTGTCCATCTCTATCGTATTACTATGAGTTACTCTTCCATAATGAGAACAGGCATAGTGCAGAGGTCCATTTCCCTCGATATCCGCAACCTTACAGTCGGAGCCGAATTCCAGCATCGGGATAGCAAGATCCGAGTCATGTTGAATGGCGGAGAGAAGAGGTGTCATGCCCTTGCAGTGTTCCCTTTTGTTGATGTCTGCATGACCCTCTTCCACCAGGAGTTTCAGGTATTCCAAATCATTGGCTTTTGGGAGGCAATGGAGTGCAGTCTTTCCATCCTTTGTCTCTGCATTCGGATCTGCGCCTGCTTCAAGCAGGCGCATTAGCTTGTAAGAGAACTGTGCCGAATGTATAGGTGCTCGACCCAGTGAATCTCTTTCATTGATGTCAACACCAGCTTGAATCAGTATTTTCAAGGCGTGATCGAACCTTGAACGGTCCAAATCTGTCATATGGTGGGGACTTTGGTATGGTCTAGCGAGGAAAATAGACTGTTTCTCGAAAAATTCGATCAGGGCCGTCGACCACGGTTGTTCCAACTCGGACTTCCGCCGGTCCCATCTGTCAGGTTTCACCCTGCATCGGATAGAAGGGTCTGCTCCAGCGCTGATCAGTACCTCCATTGTTTCAGCATTCCACGGCTTTGCAGCGAGAAACAGTGCTGTCTCATCATCTGTCCTATCATTGGGGTCAACATCGGACTCTTGGAGAAGACGCTTGACGAAGAGATGCTGCCCTCTTGTTGAGGCCATCCGTAGTGCGGATCTCTTTGCATGAGCATCACAAAACGGAAGCATCGCTTCTAGACTCTTTACATGACCGTAATCAGCTGTAACTAGCAACGGTGTTTGTTTCCTGGATTTTTTTGGATGCAGAGTTGTCGGGGATATCCCTCTTCCCACGAGTAGCTGAACGACTTCAGAGTTATCGTTCCTCGCGGCCACATACAATGGCGAATGGTGGGCGCTGTCAGGAATATCAGGTGCCGCCCCATATTGTAGAAGTAAATCAACGACACCAGCGTGACCGCTTGAAGCAGCCCACCATAAGGGGGTTCTTTCCCGCGTATCTCGTGCGTCTAAAATATCATGACCCAGACGGTCTATGAGGGCTGGCAGGCATGCTTCAAGGCCACACAACGCAGCCAAATGAAGATCTGATAGCAGTTCGACTTGGCCCTCAGTTTGAACCCTATCGGAGTCGTTCAAATACAATTTCAGCCAGTTGTTTTGCGTGTTGGTATCGTCAAAGAACCCCTCGATGGTTTGCGTCAACGCATCATTGGCTGAACCCTTCCATTTGGATCTCACAGCGTGCACATGCCAGTTGCCCATGGCATAAGCAGCGAACGGAAATTTCAAGTTAATACGGTTGTGCTCCTGACGGATTTTGTCCAAATCTAGGGTTTCATTTCGAAGCCAACCAGAGCAGAGATAATTAAGGCAGGCAATAGCAAGATCGTAGTGTGTCGGTGACGAAGCCAATATTGGGTAAACCGGAGGATGCGCTGTCCTTGACGTCCCAATCAGAAACTCAGTCAACGAGTGATGAACGACGCTCACTGCCTCATCTGGCAGAATCTCAAGCAGGGGACCGCAAGCAGCCCTTACCAGATCCTTATTTTCTTTCAAGCTATGGGAGTCTCTGTCTTTGCTAACCGTCTTCATCATGTCTGCGAGCTCCAGAAGTCGAAGAGGACGGGTTGCATGTGTCACCCACTGCAGAATCGTCACTTGCGTTTTTTCCGAAATTCCCGACCTTCGGGCGTGTTCTTGCAGGATACCGATGTACATTGCATCCAAGTCGAGAGGAAGCTTGCGAATCGTCTCTTCAATGTCGGCGCCAGGCTCCAAGAACGCTTTCATAGCCAATTTGGCATAGAGGAACAAGCCGTTGGCTCTACCAGGTACAGCTTCTTTAACAAATTGCTGGTCATTGTCGGAGAGCGAAGTGCCTGATAGGCAATGTTGAACATATGTAGCGATATCGATATCCACGAGCTTCTCTTCCATCCTTATATGAAGAGACTTTACGCCTCTCATTTCGGACTCGACGTTTGCAGTTGGCCGACTAGTTAACAGCACTTTTATAGACGAGGGATTTAAGTGACCGAGTTCAGCCAGCTGAGTGATGAAGCCCTTATTTCCATCATCCATTTCATCCAGGGCATCTGCAACACAGTAAACTCGTGGTATAGATGCCAGAGCTTCTCTAAGGTGTCTCCACAGTTCATCGATCGACACGCTGTCGAGTGATCGAGACTCTTCAACACAGACCTTTAAAGTCGCCTGCAACTGGGGGCAGTAGATGAGGATCTGGTCGAGCCAATCTCTAAGGAGGTTGATAGGTCGATGGTTGGCATCAACAATCTGCCGGAAGAAGAAATACAGAATAGGGACTTCTTCTTGAGCAAGTTTGCGAACCATACTGGTGGCAACCACAGACTTTCCTGAGCCTGGGACACCTTTGATCCAGAGGAGACTATTATCTGGGCTCTCGTGCCACTTCAGATAATTCTCTGAGCGATGTATCCATTCTACAGTGCCTTTGAGATGGAAGGCCAAATGCTTGTGATACTCGCTGCTCTCAATGTCGTACTCTGTCGGCTGCAGCCACTCTCGGATACTAGCGATGGTCTTTTCAGATTGAGGCAGGATGTTTCTTGTATTATAGTTGCTGACATCGTCTTTGCCGATGATCACAATGTCACTGCCTCCATCTGATGGAGGTCGCTCGTCAGACATGCTGCTTGGCAAATAAAGCTATAAACAACACCTGGGATGAGTATAATCGATTTTTCAAGCAACAACAAATCTTAAATGTCTTTTCGTAAAATATTCACTTCAGATTAGTATGAAGAGGTGAGACATGATGATAGTCATATGTTGTAAGAAGAGAGGAGAAAAATTAGGCTGCAGTCAGTCGAGACGTGAAGCTGACGATCCACAGGGAAAGTACTCCTTCACTGCTACTGTACGCATGGAGGACTTGCCTCGTAAAATACAATCCAATTAGATAAACCCTTGAACAGAAAACCATCAACTGCATATGTTGATTCAATTCAGAAGGAAGTAAAATGCAATAAACGAGATGATCTTTATTCAGAGGTGAAAGTCCAAATCTATTGTACAATGCCCAGCCAAAAACTCAAACAGGGCTCCAATTCTATACCCGACGCCACGCTGAAATTCACGGCCACAATTCAGCCTTTATACCCTTTGCTCTCTAATTCAACAAATACGTTGATAAAGTCAGTTCCTTCTGTTTCCGTAAAATCTTCTGTCAAATTCAAGAGTCGTTTCCATTGCTGGCATGGCTCCCCGGCCGGTTTTTTGGCCTGTGGTGTAGAATCGTTCTGTCTGGTCTTGGGTTGTGGCCCACTGGTCGAGCATGGCGCCGTTAGAGCCGCCCCGGCCACCCGTGTAAGTCGAGCCATTTGAGCTGCTGCTGTAGCCGCCATAGTTGTAGGTTCTGAGAGATGACAGTTAGTTGAGGATTTCTGATCTGTTGGTTTTTATTAACTTACTGGTTGGCAGGAGAAGACATGCTGGTTTGTTTTGTTGGTTCTGAAGTTGATTGGTTGGTTGGCGGAATAATTGTTTTGTTCAGAGATCGAGTTGCTGTGATAACTGCTGCTTCAGCGAGAAGAGTTGCAAGTTAAGATACGATGAATGTATTGATGATGATATCCAAAATTCGGCTCTAAGAAGAGGGGTTTCTCTCTATTTAAACATCTCAAACAGCTTCTATCCATCGCAAACACACAGAAAGGGACTTTAGAGAACCTGAGAACTGGAAAAACACCACCATGAACAACTCAACTCTAGCACGCGGGAGCAAAAAGCGGCCCCCATCATCTCGCGCAGAAGCGTACAAGAAGTCAACCACCAGGCCATCAACACCGCCGTGAAAGCCTCAATTGGACGGTGGCGAATAACTGAAACGGAAAAGCACACCCAGAGTCCCTCCGTTTCCTGAACTTGAACAACTAAGTTGGCGAAATTGGCCCGTCTCAGATACTCGCAAACGCGCAGAACTCAAATCAGGAGTGGACGGTGGATCAGCCACAGGAGGGAGCCGGGGGAAAGTGGCTCAGCCGGCCCCCAAAGAACCAGGCATCGAGCACTTTAGGGGCCTTTGATAGGGCATTTCGCTCTTAATCTGCGCCTTTTTAGAGATTCCAGTGTTGTATTAACCGGATGGGTGTCGCTGTGGCCTGAATTGCGCGCCCTGAAACTGATTTTTACAGATAGTTGTTGCAAAGGAGGAAGTTGTTGCTGCGCCACATCTTCAACCCAAAATGGCTATCATGATAAGTGGAAGGTCGAGTTGGCAAGTGAATTGAGTCATCTTTCGCTCCCCTGTTCTCTTACCTCATTGGAGGCCTAGATAGACTTTTTGCTGCAAGTTTCAGGGCGAAGCCGGTTTAAAACATAGAGGGTAACTTCTCATGATACTGCCCCACGCTCTTTTGATGACAGCCGTAGCTTCATAGCGGTCGCCATGAAGAGAATTGCATCGAGGTCATCTACATGTTCTTTCCACCAGTTAATTGCTACTTTCCCAGGGCAGAATTTAGGAAGTTGGCGTTTGGGGTTTGACGCAAATTGTTTTTCATTTTAGTTCCTCACGAAAGACTCCTAATAGGCCTACTAACTCAATGGCACATCTAGAAGAGAACTGATCTCAAGAAAATAAAGAACCTCACAAGAGGATATAGATCGAAACATCTTGATTTCAATTTTATTAATACCCCAGCTCAAGCACAATCACTCAGCTTAGCTCTGATTATTGCAACGTACCATAGGGCTAGCCTTATGTTGCAACCAGCGTTTCACAATCCATTCAGATGACGTGTTGTTTCGCGACGAAGTTGAAACAAATTACCCGGTAGCAATTACGACATCATCGGATTATGTTCATAAAAAGTCTCGAGCTAAAAACTGGCTAGCCTTTGACAAACCACAAATAATGAACAATATGACGAGAGTGCGCTGTCCCAAAACATGTGCCTATCGTGTTACCCTATACCAAAGCATATGAAGTGAAAGTGTGATGGTTTCTATCCAGGCAGTAAAAGCCGAGATAAACCAATTGATGATTGAAAACGGAATCCGGAATTCTCATCCAAACCTACGCTTGTACAGTATTGGGGACTAGTTTAGTTGCCCTTCTACGATGCTAAGTTGGCTGCAATTCATGTCAGTGAGAGAGGTTTCCCACAAGGATTGTAGGGTTAAATGACCCCTCCCCAAGCCGGATTTCCATTCCCACAGCAATGGGTTGGTACTGGCGAAGTACGCACTATATCATATCCAGTGTTCTCGAAGACGCTTGCGACTCGTAGGCAGAGCCTCACTATGCCCTGGCCGAAGCCCCAAACCTTGATCTCCATCAACATTCCAGTGCCTCGGCACTTGAAAACTTAACATTCCAACGGTCAAAGGCCCCATTTACAAGAACCGAGACTTCTAGATCAAGCCAATCCACTTTAGACATCAATTTATCAAGCGCGAGTGAGCAAATCATCGGAAGGTCACACATGGGATTACTGAGAGGCGGTGGTATCTTCCCTCTGAACCCTCCTTGCCGCTCAAGATGTTGGGGCGAAGGTTTGAAATCGTGGTGCTTAAGCTTGCCTATTTGACGATCAAATCTCGGGATTTAAGTAATGATAAGAACGGTCTCTTGGCCCAGTCGGAAGAATGACAGACTAGCATCGAGTTGGCAACAAATAGTGACATGTTGTCGAGTACATCAACTCATCTGGATGGAGACGGAAGCACGATGTATGGATTCGAACTTCAGGAATTCGTGTCGCATCATCGTTATGAAGTTAAGAATTAAGTTAACAGAGCGGGCGCGGAAGACCCGTAAGTCATAGGGAAGGGTAGTTGACGTGACGACGATGTGATTAATGAAGTCAGGTGAGTATTTCGCTTCTCGGTAGACGGTAGAGAGTTTCGGCAACGTGTTTTGGTATCATTCCTGATAATCTTCTCGGGTCTATCCTTGTAGCTAGATTAACACTACTTGGAGCGGGTGAGTATAAAGGTTCAGAAGGGAAAGCAAATAGTTGACAAGGCGACGGATATCAACAAGCAGAAAAATTGCTAAAAGCAAATCAAACTACGGAGTACTGGGCCTGACTGCTTCTTTAACCCAGAGCTCACTACCGACCACATCCAAGACCACTGACAGCACCACACCATCAATACACTCGCACTGAACAAAAATAAACAATCTTAAAGCCTCATTTCCCAAACCAACCGCAATCACCAATATTAACTTCCCAAGCGCAACCCAAAAGCCCAGAATAGACGAGAGCTTGGCCAAGATAGTCGGTTCGAAAGACTATCATTTTCCTATCATCGATAGTTCAGCGCTCGTCCATAGAGCCCCTGCCTTCAGCTCGGCCAAGGTAACAGGGCTCCCCTGCCCTATTTTGTCCTGTCTGGAGAGTCGGGGCGGGACGAGGAGCGTGCTCTCAGCTCCAGTTGTGGCAAGGGTTCGGCGCGGGCGAGAAAAGCAACCATGGAAATGGTATTGCTGTTGGTTGTATACGATGGAGTCTGAGCCCTGTGGAGTGAGGCATAATTTATATTTAATGGGCTGACAGGAAGACTCTGTGTTTTACTTAAGACCCAATATGTTGCCTAAAATGCCGCAATTGTAATTATTTGGTAAATCCTCAGAGTTCATTGCTGTAAAATCACATGCGTTCATGATGATTGCATTCCCCCTTTCGATACTGCGCAACAGCACACTGCCAGCACAGAACTCACCAATAAGCGGAAAAGCAAATTCACGCGCGGTTTGAGAGTAGTAGGCCTGGTGGAACTATCACTGTTGGCGTTGCGCTAAGAGAAATCGTCTCCGGTGACAGGGGCAGCATTGGAGCACAAGAATGAGAGGTGGTTTGCGCTTATGGCAGAAAGCGATAGAAAACACGATATGAGATTATTTTGCTCCGGAATATGGTTTGAACCGATTTGTTGTTTTATTTGTGTTGTTTTGTGTTGTCTCACAGCGGGAGTGGAGAGTCATCTCCTGCAGCAGCTGGACATTTATTTTGAGGCTTGTATCACTGACTTAACTTCAGTTGAGGAGATAGATTATCAGAGTCTTAGTCACCTTGTGGTAATGGGCAAGGATGATTGGATTCTCTGGACCCTGATGAGCGCAGAATGTCACCTCGGGTCTGTATGTTGCATTCTGTGATTTATTCCAAGTATTAATACGATGTGTTATTTATGAACAGGGAGGCACAACTCAGACAGGCAGGGAGCGAGGGACTTGATCGTCCAATGATATTATCTCATTTTTGAAAGATTTGCAAAGCACTGACCTGACTGTTTGTTTATGTGGAGAGTTTCATCAACCCAATGACCGGATAATATTGAAACTTGACGTTTTAATAATGGGATCTGTGAATTCATCGCGAAATGAATGCCCATCATTGCAAGTAGTCGCAGATTGTGCGGCGATATGACAGCCACCCGCCTTCACCATTCCCTCCCCTTTTACCCCTAAAAACGATTCAATTGTGCAAATGCATAAAACACACCCTTTCTCATGCAGGTACAAAGCAATCATGTGCAGCTTTAGTGGTTGCGGATGGCTTAGCCAAAGTGGGCTCTAGAAAGCGCCACAGCGCGAATGATGCAAATTGCACGCCCGTAGCGCTTCTATTCTTTCACTGTTCCAAGCCACCACCATCCTTCGACGCCCGTTTTTCGTGGCAACTGGGTTCGTCCTTGTTTAATCTCCCCCTTGTGTTAATGCAAGTCTCCAGAGTCAATGACGCGGTAAAGCCTTTTGGTTGGGTAGTGGTTGTTTCTTTGTCAGGTCACCCACACTCTTTGGAGATTGCGGACGCTAATATCTGCAAGCTGTCAGGTACCCGAACTCTCACAGTTGATCGTAAGATGGTCATTGGTAGAGATCAACAGGCAAGTTTTTGGGTGTGAGGTGTTACCAAAACAGAAGATGAAGGCTGTACGGATGCTATAAACGGCAGTTAATGAAGATGAAAGAACCTGAACAGGGCCGGAAAACCTCCAAATATTGAAACAATATTACTATTCTTGTCATTGAGATACCCTACAGACCAAGAACAAGAACAACAATGGAAGACCCAATACGTCAGAGATGCAAGTTGGTGGAGAGGAAAACTCATTATGAGGGGTTTCTTTCAAGGAAGTAATTCTCACTAACTCGGCTTCCTCGGGCTCTTAGCTCATGATCCTACGATTCCAAGTTCACTACTACGATCGATGAGATTCTAATGCAAAGTTATCGGTGATCATCATGACGATCAACGGGGAGCTGAGATGTCAAAACTTGGAAGTTGTGGTACTCTATCGGTTGATGCTCAATAAGGTAACTATCGTCTTTCACCAGTTCACTAACAAAACCGATATGCGCTGCTTAATTTGCTAATCTCCATCTGATTCTGACTACGGGGAAGGCGATAAAGTCGTAGCACTAAAAATAAACAAAGCTTCTTTGGTGTTTATCCAGTGAGTACAAAGGCTACGGAATAATACGAACCATAATGAATTACCGGCTGCTAACGAGAGATAGTGGCAGTATGGGGTCGTACAGGAAATGAATCTCTGCTACCCCTATCGTGCATAGTCACTCAAGAGCAATAGACAACTTCAGTTGGCCAGGATATTTTATTATTCGTATCTAGATTTCGTACACTATTTGGTCCAGCCTGAGCTGAAATGTCAAAAAGCGACAGTGCCCGGCTTCCCAAAGCACCGGACTCTCTGGTGCGGCCCAGCGATTGATATTGACTTGCCAACAACAGCCTTAGGCCTTGCAAGGTAAAATGTTTGTAAACGCTCCCCGATTAAATCCTTGTAGTATCACTCCACCGCAGGTCTCGGCCACTGCCTCTTAGCGACAGCGCTAACATCACCTAGATTGGTTAGTCCAGCCACGATTTAGTCAGGGGTCAGAGGACCCCCCTGTGGGGACCGACTCAGCGCGCCATTGCCCAAGTGGCTAACGACTTTTCGACCCTCACCTCAACTTATTCCAACGCTGCGATTTCACGGCCAAGCCCGGTCTGGCGGGACCAGAGCCCGTTATTTACAGCACTGACATGGTCCTTGTTATGGCTTAGCCTTGAGATCCATCTGCTCATCTCTCACATGGGTACGTGCCTAGCTCCTTCAATAGCGTCTGAAACTAACGCATACTCAGGCACACTATCAAATTCAAAGATGGGTCGGCCACGCCCAACAGCACACACAGCCCACAAAGATGGGAGGAGAGAGTGAAATGAGGGAGAAGCAGGGGAGGGGATGAAAGGATAAGCCGCACTCGGTCGTTTCTTGCATATAAACACCAGGTTCCGACCCTCGTGGCATCCTTTCCCTCCCATTTCTCTTCTTGTCACTCTCTCATCTTTCAATCTTAGCGGAATATAAGTGACTCTTCCGAGTTCCACCGCAGTCCATTCGTTCATTACTGAATTTGTACATTCTTTCCAACATAATGAAGAGCGCCGTCTATATGGCCATGGCCTTTGGCCTGGCTTCTGCCACTGTCGTCACCCCCCCTGTTGTTGAAGACCCTTGCGACTGCGAGCTTGAGGACGCCTGCTACATGGCTGTTGCCCTTAACAAGGCCGGCTACTGCGGCGACTACCCTACTCTCTCCAAGCCCGAGGCCTGTGAGGACGCCGATGCCCTCAAGGACGCATGCACATGCATCATCCCCACTACCAGCAGCGCTGAGGTTGTCTCTTCCACCGAGACTGCCGGCACTGAGGCTGGAACTGCCACCACTGGCACCGAGACCGCCGCTACTACTGGTACTGAGACCGCTGCCACCACTGGCACCGAGACTGTCAGCACTGAGATCGGAACTGCTACCACCGGTACTGAGACCGAGAGCGTTTCTCTGAGCACCGGTATCACCACCGAGTCTGCCAACGCTCACACCACGACTGCTGCCACTGAGACTGAGGCTGCCACCACCACTGAGGAGGACTGTGACACCGACACTGAGACTGGCACTGAGACTGGCACTGAGACCGCCCCTGTCAACACCGACACCAAGACCGTTCCCACCGGTACCGAGACCAAGACTGAGACCGCCCCTACCGGCACTGAGACTGCTCCCGTCAACACTGACACCAAGACTGTTCCTACTGGTACTGAGACTGCTCCCGTTAACACCGAGACCAAGACCGCCCCTACCGGTACTGAGACTGAGACTGCTCCTGTCAACACCAAGACCAAGACTTACCCCGTTCCTGGTACCACCGAGACTGGTGCTAAGGGTGTTTCCACCACCTGCACTGAGAGCGCTACCGTCCCTTACACCACCAAGACTGTCTACACCACTGCTGTCCACACCTACACCAAGTGCCCTCCTTACGTCAAGGACTGCCCCAACGGTCCTCACGGTCCTTACACCGTCACTGAGACTGTTGCCGTTTCCACCACTGTCTGCCCTGTGACTGAGGAGCACTCCAAGCCCACTGGTTACACTCCTCCCAAGTACACCACCAAGACCATCTACTCCACCGATGTCTACACTGTCACCAAGTGCCCTCCCTCCGTCAAGGACTGCCCTTACGGTTCCGTCACCACCAAGTCTTACCCCGTCTCTACCACCGTCTGCCCTTACACCGAGGAGCACCCCTCCAAGCCTACCGGCTATGCTCCTCCTGCTGAGTACACCACCAAGACTGTCTACTCCACCAAGGTCTACACCGTCACCAAGTGCGGCCCTGAGGTCAAGGACTGCCCTTACGGCTCTGTCACCACTGAGACTGTCCCTGTCTCTACCACCGTCTGCCCTGTGACTGAGGAGAACGCTAAGCCCACTGCTCCCGTCTACAGCACTCTCTACACCACCAAGACTGCCACCCTCACCAAGGTCTACACTCTTCCCTATGGCGGTGTCACCACTGAGACTGCTGAGCACACCACTGTCTACGCCACCGGTACCAAGGAGGTTCCTTCTTACCCTAGCGTTGTCGTTCCCAAGCCCCAGGAGGCTGAGCACCCTGAGCACCCTGCCCAGCCTGAGTACCCTGCCCAGCCTGAGCAGCCCGCTCACCCCGAGCAGCCCGCTAAGCCTGAGCAGCCTGCTTCTCACCCCAACTACCCTGCTCCTAAGCCTGAGACTCCCGCTCCCAAGCCCGAGACTCCTGCCCAGGAGAAGCCTTACCCTGCTCCTCCTGCTCCCAAGCCTGAGGGCGGCTACAAGGCTCCCGAGCCCAGCCAGCCTTCTGCCACTCTCCCCTACCACGCTCCCACTGGCACTGCACCCGCTGTTGAGGTCACTGCTGGTGCTTCTCGCTTCGGTGTCGAGATGGCCGTCGCTGCCGCTGGTGTTCTTGCCGTTCTTCTGTAAATGCACCATGGAACATAAAAGATTCCCTTGCCATTTATTTTTTACAACATAATAAGTTTCTCTATGTACATAGTATGATAGACGACCTTGGCTTTGCCAAGTAGTGGTAGAAGAATGGTTATGATTTTGGATAATACTGTGTAATCTGTTGTTAAAGATACCATCTCATTATAGACACCTCTTCTAAGTCTTGGTTCTGAGAAATGTGAATTTGATGTTTGCCTTATCATATCTGCCGCTCAATGACCAAAACCGCCAACTCCTGACAACAGCTCTCAACTTCATGTCCCATGGTACACCAACAGTCCAGCCGTTACATCACGTGTGAACGGTGTGATAGAACCGTTTCTTTGTGGTGATTAGTGTCTCCATGTGACAACAGTTTTACAAAGTTTATCTTCGCCGTTTCGTTTGGTGTGGAACAATGCTAGAACAAAGGGGGGTGGACAAGAAATTCGGCGACCGTTTCATCCGGATCGTTGGGACTGGCGAAAGTCAAACAGATGGGTCAAACAGATGGCCTGTGGCCGTTGAAAAGTAAGGAGAGACAAGTTTCTTGTCTGGAATGCGGGAAGAGGTGTGTGTTCAAATTGTGGAAGGGTTCTAGAAGATGGCGTGTTTTGAATGGAAGTGTGGCTTTACTTGCGGTGTGAACGAATTATCGGTGAGAAGAACGTTGAAAGAAACTCGAAGTAACAAAGGAACGAATCTAGAAACATAGAGTTGAGATAAAGAGATGATTGTGATCTGAACCGCTGTCAAGTCTGCCAAGGGATATGGTTATTGTCAAAGGATATAGACTTTGCAGGGGTGTTGAAAGGTTCAGAAGAATTCAAAGAGTCTTGATTGGCTCTTCAAAGAGAGACAAAGGGAAACAAGCAGACGGTGCAAAGGGATCCATCCATGTGACGCCATAGTGTAAGTGATTCTTTCACCGAAAATATTTGCTTGTCCCGTGTTGATCTTCTGCAACATTTCGGACGATGACATAGTAAGGTACGTACTTCAACTATCACGAAGGTGGGGGTGATGCCGATGGCTTCAAGCTTTCAACCTACACACCAGACATGAACGAAATACGTCGTGGTTGATAGCTAGAAATCTTTCTCACCGCTGAACCGTTTAATGTGGCTAAATCTCATGTTAGAGGGGTGAGAGGTCGGATGACTTTTACAGCGCGGCTGTTTCACTAATAAGGCGACGACGGCTGCAAGGGCAGATGACATACATGATGCGCCACGGAGGGAGTTTCAATGAAGGGTGTCGGAATGCTTATAGCAAGCTTTTGTTATATAAGAATTATTCGAATAGTCAAATACTGAATTATCTGACTTGGTTTGTGATGCGATAAGGTATTGTAGCTGTTAGTTCGTAGTTGGTTGATCTAGGCACAGTGACCATCTCAAGCCACCCATGATTGAGTGGAGGGGTTTCTGGTCTCTGATCAAGACTATTCTATAACTATGACTTGTTTTCTGCGAAAAGAGACAACACAAATCTATTGGATTCCTGCATATCAACTGATGGTGTTGCCGAAAAGCCTCGCTGGTGTGGGGCAAGGCTTTTCGTGCCTGGAGCCACAGTAAGCACAGCCGTCACCTGCGCCTCTATCCATGTTCCACTGATGTCAAAGAATGAACCAATGTTCGCTCTGAGTTGGTTGATGAAGACTTCGGTTGCAGTTGTGCTTGAATGCTAGTTCATGATAATTGTCCTGATTGATTAAATTATTGATACAGTTGACGTGATGGCCTTGAAGTTGAGTCATTGCCCGAAATAGTCAAGAGTCACAGAAGCTTGGCTGTTGGTTACTGTAACAGCTTCCACAGGGCTGTAAACTACTATCACGCACTACTTACTATCCGTGCAGCTTTCAACCATAGCTCTCTGAGATACCCGACAGATTAGATCAACTGCCCCGCGTCTACCTTCAACAACTCTCAGCTCGGGGATACGGCATTCAGGTCCTACGGACTTGGCTCCTCAAAGTCTCAAACTATCCATTTACAGCACATCGTGTCTCACCAAAACATCCATTTGTAGCACTCACAACCCATTACGAACAGGCCTCCTGCGTGCCATCATGAGGCGCAGCAGCTCCCACCCGTTCCAGTGTGTGATGCCAGGTTATTTGTGTCGTAGTGGCCCCGCGGCCTGTTTTGGCGGCCACCTTCACCAACTCATCCCACCCGCTGCTGCAGAGTCGCACTCACTGCCTCTGGCGACCTATATTTCGACCTGGCGAACAGGAGGGAGTTGACATTATAAGCTTGCAATTCCCGTGTCATCATGAGAGCCTCGTGTGCTTTTTGTCATTTAACGCGAGGCTGCATCAGCTATTCACTGATTGATTGATTGATCAGCGTTGCCTTATTTCTACTATCGTTGTCGCTCATTGACAGCGATACAAGCTCACCTCGGCGCAATGAACAATAACGCAGCTTCGCCATACAATCTTCAACTTCCGATATCGTCTGCGTCGCCCAGCGGATCGAATAACACCGCAACAGGGAGACCGCCGCTATGGACTCCTTCGTCGCGACGAAAAGTCTCACGGCTTTATCTTTATACCACGCTTCCTTTGGATAAGATTATGGCTGTCGTACATGCTAAATCTCCCGACACTTCTGCGCCTGGGTATGTTTTCCCTGTGACATTGCGCTTGAGATAGTCTAAATGCTCATATTTTTATAGTAAAGATTCCGCTCACAAGACACTCAATGCGATGCTCAACAAACAGCCGCGATGGCTTCATCCCAAAACTGAAGACGATATGGTACGGCGATTGGATAATCTAGCATTATCTCCTACACGAACCAGTTCGACCAACAACTCCGTCGCATCTCCAATACAAGGCAATTCTGGTCCCATTCCCGCTCTCAATGCCATCCCAACGCCGCACCTTGTCAGAGACCCTGGTACTAGGGTCTCACTCGAAGTCCCGCCCTTCAACCAATATCCTCAACAGCCTGCTGTGAATAACAATAGATCCGCCGCTCAAATCCGGATGGAACAGCAACAAGAAGAGAACAGCGCTTTTCGAAATTTTCTACATCGACCTACATTTATGACGACTTCGACTGAAGGCACCACTGGAACTTTACATAACGTGCTTGAAGGCTACGCCCATCCATACGTCAAGACAGTCAAGCGCCTCATCAAGCGATATACAGCGCCTCTCAGCCGTCGAGGAACGAGTCTTTCGCCTATATCAGATGAAGAACCAGCTGTTGCCTCTTGGCTGAACGATCGCGATGCAGCAGGTGCTCTGCCAATGGGTCCTTACTACCTCCCCGGAAACTTCCTCTGCATCGACGAGCTCTCCCAGCAGATATGTTTCCCCGAGACCTATGAGCATTTAAGAAAGGCTTGTTTCTGTCGCCTTAGGGATCAGATTAAGGAACCAGCTTGGGTAACAGCTCAAGGCCCTACCGGGACCGGCGCCAACGCTCTGAGTCTTGCTATTGACAGTGGTTCGTTTGACCAGCGTGATCAGTTTGGGCACACGACACTTCATCTCATGGCGGCACGGTTTTTTCCGGACATGCTTTTCCAAGCACTTTTATCAGATCAATGCAGCTATGTTCTTAATGTGCAGAACACAGCTGGTCAAACGCTCCTACATGTGCTACACAGTTGCTGGTTCGACTCCCGGAATGAGCAGGTGCTAAGACAGCTGTTGGATGTCCTGGCCTGCAAGGGATTCGACTTCAGTGCGCGCGATTACTACGGGCGGTCATTCTCGCATATACTAATTCTTGTGGATGCATCTCCTCAACTACGAAACCATTTGCTTGAGCTTTGCAGTGCCACGAGCTATCCTAAGAGGGACGCTTTCAATATCACGCCTACTTATGCAGCTATTCCTGAGCCAAACGTAGGCATCAACAGAGCGCACACCCAGTACACCCAGAACATGGACCTCGACCCACCAGTACCAATGTCTCGACAAGACAGCATCATAGACCCTTACCATCAAGATGATATACGACGAGAAAAGAGTCTGCTCCAATCCATAAGCGATGCCCTTAAAAATCCCAGATATGAGGACCCTGAAGGTCGCAATGGATTGCATTGTCTAGCAGCCGCCACGCTCAGCAGCGCAAGTATCAAGCAAAAATACTGCCTCGATGAGGATGGGCTGCCAGCCGACCGGAGACGCAGAAAGGACAAGGATAAGGCCGTGAAGGGCTTGGACTCGAGCACCGAACGACTAGAAGTCCGACTTAATCTCTTAGAAGACCTCCTCGAAGCAGGTATTGAACCAAACCATTACGACATCCACGGCAACACACCACTCATGGCCTTCGCCGCCAACCTCCCCGAAGACGATGACTACAGAAAAGGACCTGAGATCCTGAAGAAACTCATCGACTCCGGTGCACAAGTCAATGCTCGCAACAGAGCAGGCGAGACAGCGCTTCATATTGCAGTTCGTTGCGGTAACAAACTAGCCGTTAAACAACTTGTCGAGTGTGGTGCATGTGTTTATGTCCGTGATGCAGCCGGTCGGAGTGTACTAGAACTTGCAGATGTCAAGATGAAGAGTCTGAGGGGCCACGATGCGGCGGAGTATGCACACCTTGAGGCATGTCGGGCTTGGTTGAGTGGTGTTTCGGGACAGGCGGTACAGGAACCGACGGTGTTGCAAGAGTGGGAGTTTGTTTCTGGTGAAAATAACCGAAGAGAATGAGTGGAAAACGATGAGACGAGTATATGTATCTATATAGATGGAATTGGATCTTTGTTTTTGGCGTTGGGATTAGAAACGGATACCCAGGTTACAAGGGCAAAAGAATTGGTATAGACTTCATTTCGATGTATATATAGGGACTAATTAAATCTCCTCATCGAGGCAATGGAATTTTTGCATAAGAAATGATGACTCTGGATACTCAGATAAGCTGGTGATTTTGCATCTTGAATAAGATTGTCTATTCTCTACATATCTATTGCTTCACTAACCAGCGAAACCGGCTCCTGGTTCAACCGACTTCTACGGACTTTGCGGAGAACTGAAGAGTTCCATGAGACTAACTAATAAGATCCGACAACAAGGGTTATCTCAATCTAGCCCAATCATGGGTTTTCGGACTTCTTGGCAAAAAGCGTCAGCATCATCCTGCTGTGCCCCTCTCAACGCCGATGGCTGACGCCAGCTGCGATATACAGTTACACCCGCATTCTTTTTTGGTATGAGACACAGAATCTCGACAACACCAATTTCGGCGTTTACAGAATGGCTAAGACTATAAATTCTGTGGGATCTTCCTACTTGAATTCAATTATCATCATCAACAACACTCACAATTCAGAACAACTACTCAACACCACTCTATAAATTGTTACTTGGTTCCCTTCATAAATCACCAATTAATAAATCATCATGTCTCCTCACTCTATTTCAACCACCACCAACGATCTCGTCAATGAGTATGCCGATATCATCAAGGGCAAAATCATCCTCACCACGGGTGTGACACCCAACAGTATCGGCGCAACCTTCATTCTAGAAACCGCCTCCAAATCCCCTGAGCTTCTCATCCTCGCTGGTCGCAGCGCCTCCAAGCTCCAGGAGATGTCCGAAATCATCACCAAAGCCAACCCCAGTGTCAAAACCCGCTCTCTTGTGGTAGATCTTGGTTCTTTGGCTTCAGTGCGCAAGGCTGCCGAGGAGGTCAATGGCTGGAATGATGTGCCTAGTATTGATGTTGTTGTGAACAATGCTGGTGTCATGGCTATTCCTTATGCGAAGAGCGCGGATGGTTATGAGATGCAATTTGCCGTTTGTCATCTTGGCCATTTCCTCTTGACCAACTTGATTATGGACAAGATCCTTGCTTCCAAGTCACCCCGTGTGGTCAACATCTCGAGCAACGGTCACAGCCTTGGTCCTATCCGCTTCCCCGACCCTCACTTCAGTGTAAGTTATTCGATCATTTATCTGAACCATACTAACTTGAGTAGGATGGTGAAATTTACGACGAGTGGTCTGCCTATGGTCAATCCAAGACTGCAAACATGCTCTTCTCTGTATCGCTGGCCCAAAAGCTCGGGAGCCGAGGCCTGCAGTCCTATAGTCTCAACCCTGGCCTTGTCCTGACAACTGGTCTGGGTACACACCTGAACTTTACCAGCATGGACGACGACCTCGGAAAGTTCAGTACGTTCCTCAGCCATCTCCAACTAGGTATTCGCCACTAACAAAATTTCCAGTCAAGGTTCATCGTGAACGGGGTAACTCTGAAGGATGGGTCGCTATGCCCACCGTCCCTGTCGAAGTTGGCGCTGCGACACATGCCTTTGCTGCTTTCGACCCCAACATCAAGGGTAAGATGAAATCCATACTGCGATGGGACATTATGTTAATACTGAATAGCGAGCAATGGTGCTTACCTTGTGGAATCGAGAGTCTCTGATCCTTTTGTCGACACTGTCAAGTCTTGGGCTCGCGACCCTATCGAAGCTGAGAAGTTGTGGAGGTTAAGCGAGGAGCTTGTTGGCCAAAAGTTTGGATACTGATGATGTGGCATGTTTCTTTTGTGGAAGATTTGTGAAGAGGCGTTGAAATTGGACCATAGAATGTGGTTAATGAGTTATTGTTGTTTATTCCTTCAATCGTATTCTTCCGACTCTTCACGATTAGTGACGCTCTTAGTTAGCAATGGCGTGAGCTTCAGGATAGGTTGCGAGCTACCAATGGTACCGTGAATGTGGCTATCTTACAGATCACTTCGCTACATAACCGAGTTGATAATACCCTGTACCAACTCAATTGCAAGTCATGTATCATCATTTACTTTGGAAAAATATGATTAGCTATTGATTTGAGTTGGGTTTGCATTAGTTACTCACCTGACAGCTCAACATGACTTACGGACCCGTTAAGGTGTTGGCATGCTTCGGTTGGTGCGTTTCCCAAAGAGTTAATTCATCAGGGTAAATACGGTGAATCACTTCACGCAAGCGAGGAAGTAATGCACAAGAGCTTAAATTACCATCAATTTCCAGGCAAAATATATGAAAATTGATGGAAGTAATATGAAATACTGATATCGTTACATTGTTCACTAGAAACTAGGCCAGGCAGCGTGGATAGCGGCTGCGTTGTGGCGCTGAGCTGCCTGTTTGGCGTTGGAAGATTGCATACTGCAGGGGCTCCTTCCCCAAGCCAGCGCTACCTGGGCCGTGACTGCCTGCCCGCCGGTCCTACCCGCTGACCTCATTGACCACTCACTGGCATGAGGCTCCCGCTACTTCTCCAACTTCACCCCATCATTTTTGTTCTCTTCAACACCATCGATACTCTGTATCTTCACTTTCTCTTCGCTTCATCAAGCTTCACTGCTCGTCTGTTACGTCACTGTCTTTCTCTTGCCCATCTTTTGATCGTTGCCCCTCCTTCATGATCCCGGGATATCGATAAGCTCATGACCCACGGTTGTCATGAGTGCTCCCAACCTTGATACTGCCCAAGCTGGCATCGCCGAACAGAATCCTTCGGAATCAGTACACACCCAGTCTTCTTCAGATACGAAGCTGCAAACGATGGAAATACCCCTTAAATTTGAAATACCTGAAGATTGTCGCACATTCTCGCCCTTTTCTCGCCTGCCACCCGAGATACGCACCCAGATATGGCAAAGTACCCTGGACACTCCTGGCATGCACTTTCTCAAGATCGATACCGACTGGCACCCCTCTACAGGACTCGGAAAATGGTGGCTCAAAGAATCGCATCTCCTCCAGTCGATCACCGATGGCGAGGATGAAAGTGTTGACCAGATGGCATTCGAGGTCAAGAGAGAAATACGTCCAACTTCAAAAGTGTACGCTACACTGAAGCCTCTCTACCCCACTTCGCAAGCCGACATCTCTTATTACACCACCCTTCATCAACAACTCGCCAAACTCTCCGTTACATGCAACGAGGCTGCTTCTGTAGCCAAGGGCCTCACAAATCGGTCCACGACCGTCCGGCTGAACACTGGCCGGATCATTAGCCTCAACTCCTTCTCGGATGTCATCTATCTTGAATACGTCCCTCCTGACGTTTACGAAGACAGTATACGCTTCCACAGGAGCCTGAATTGCTCGGGACTTGATCAGATTCGAAAGGTTGCAGTCAAGTATTGCCACAAATGGTATGGACAACTATCGGGCCGGCGATGTCCAAACTGCGGCCTGATTCACAGTTCGCCTGATAGAATCGCCTACCCAAAGCACCTATACCGGTTTTTGTCACAATATCTTCCCAACCTGGAGCAGTTCTACTTTATCGATTATCTTAGCCTACGCAAGTCTGATCCCAAGGCTGTCACTAATCGCAATAGCTTTCCGATTGACGTAAAGGGTAAGTGACAAATGAAGGTTTGACATGCGTACCGCTAACCACAAATTAGCAAAACCTGGGACATGCAAGTTTGAGAGTGGAAACAGAAATTACTTCGAAGCGGACGAGGAAGACTGGAAAATCAACCCCCGAGTCTTTCAAATCAAATCCTGGTTACAGGAACAATTTGTCAAGTACGCTAGGACAAGCAAACTGAGCAACCACAAAAACCCAGAGAAGGTCAAATTTGGCGTTTTGGCATGCGAATGGAACGTCGAGCCACCAACAGAGCCCAAGAAGGCACCCGCAATACCTGTCAAGAAAGGAAGAAACAAGAGAGCTAATAGCGAGGAGCATACTTTGAGAAGGACACGGCATGGATCGATACCGTCGGGATCAAGTTGCGCCATCGACCGCCTTCCATATGAAGTGACAGCCAATTTTCCATTTGTTTTTGACGCATGCGGTAGCAACCACTACGAATTCACCTTTTCGATGCTCCTATAATGGATTTGCGTGCATTTCAATTTGTTTCTGCGAGGAGTTGAGGTTAGGAATTGGGCTTGGGCTACAAATGCCAACACTTTGATGCTATAAGAGGACGGGCGGCGCACAGCAAGACCGAGTGGTCAGTTATTGATTATAAGTACAAAGATTAGAATAACTTAGAGTATAATTCATCCGATCAATGGATACCTCAAACCTAGATCCTACGGCTTGCGTCTCGCTTCTACAACATGAAAGCATTTTCTATGATTACCCAAGTTAAGTGGTGATAGATACTCGTTAGAATATGTTCAGTATACCCCCATCATGCTCAACTCATCGAGCATCCCTTTTGTAAGCCTACTTTTCTCCATCACCTTGCTGGGTCGAGCTGTCCATTCATTCTCGACATCTCCCAGCTCTGTATTCAGCATGCTCCTATACCGTTGGCTTGTCAACAGACCTGTCCAAGCACTTTGACTTGACCAGGGACTAGGAAGACCTATCAGAAGATTTGTCTGACCCATGATGTGGCTAAACATCTCCAAAAATAGCACGAATTGTGTTGACGGTTCAACCAGAAGTACATCCGCGAAAGCCATGGGTGCTGCATCAGTGAGCTCCTGGTCTGGATCGTAGATATGATAGGATACGATCTTGAGTATGACTTCAAGATGTTTGACGAGTTGTACGTAGCAGGATATGACTAGAAACATGGTGGCTGAATCGAATACGGGAGGGGGCTCAGGTGTATTGCTTCCGCCGGATGTTGGCGTTGTTCCACCCGATGATGATGATGGAGATGTTGAAACAGAAGATGCCGTATCTGCTGTCAATGACAACATCATTCTGTTGGTATGCGGCGTTCTGCCTTGGCATAAAACAGTCCGTGTACCAAGCTGCCGATGAAGTGCCTTCAACACAACAAGATAATCCTGCATGGCCCTCAATGCACCCTGGATATTCTGATACCCGGTCTGCATATGCCCTTCCGTGCAAATAAAGCTGTGAAACCGGACTTCATCAGCAAAGTCTGCCACGAATTCCCAGCCGCGGTGGATATCAACATTGAGCTTGGACAACTTTTCAAACAACTGCCCGCTGGGGCAAATGATCCTCTGCTCAACCTCCGGCGGATCAAGCTCCTGGACAGCTGGCCAAGTTTCCATCGGAAACGGGAGACTCTCAGGTGAATACCCGCAAAATGGATCAAGATTAAATGCGGTGTCGTCTAATAGATCTTGGAGAAACTGCATATCAGTTTCTGTTTGCTTGTGCAGCACGATTTCTTTCTTAGGCGGTCTCCCGACGCGACGCTGCAGCCCAGCCTGACATGTTAGGCCAAGACGGATGCAGCGGGCACATGAGGAAGAGGGGTTGTTGGGACGTGAGCAACGGAGTTTTTGCCGACGGCAGCGCTCACAGGCTGAGCGGACTTGATTGGGATGAGTATGCATGTTAGTCTTGTTTGTGTTGGTTGGTGATGAGTGAGTGAGTTAGAAGTAACGTAGATGGGCGGTTGGGAAATGAGCCGGGCTTCGGAGGGTTTTAGTGGAGTAATCGGAGGGTTTTTGGATGTGGGGATCCGCGGGAGGACGGACGGGAGGCTGGCGGGGCCGGGGATAAGTATAGAAACATGGTAAGCTGTGATTCGTTCGATCTGAGTTGTAAGTTGATTGCTTGATGAGCGTCTGTTTGGATGGAATGGTGAGTTGAAATCTTAAGCTGTGATTCGTTCGATCTAAGTTACAAAGTTGATTGCTCCGTTTGGATGTATCACCTTTCCCGTCAGGAGTATGAGCTGTCTCGTCGGTGAGGACCTCACCGTCGGTCTTCTGCATGAAGCATTGACTCTGTGTGAGGTTGATGGGAGACAGGAAAGTTTTATTCTTTCTTTTTACAAATTTAGAACATGGTGATGTAATTGAAAATTGAACCCTCTTCCAAGTATAATACTCTCCTTCTCCCCTCTCAATTCCACCCTTTCTCTTGCTCCTTAAATTATCACGCCCCGGACTACTTCGCTGTAGTGCTGGGGCACGGGCATTTTGTTTCTTCTCCCATCGCCCAACAGCCCGAGCCTGGCACCTCTCAAACTTGCTTGCAAACTTTGGCTTTTGTGTCTGCGACAACCAACTAGCCACATCATCCCAAGACATGGCTGGTGGTGCTTGGCCCAGCCATAGTTTCTGGACAACGCTCTGGTGTACACGTTGTGTTTTGCACGCCGAAAAAGCATAATTGCCATCGAGCTCCTCAATGAGTTGAGTTCTCAGAAGCAAGAACGGGAACGCCAGAACTCCACGAGCCACCATCCCCTCAGCCTGTGAGGCAAAGTTGAACCGACAGGAGCCAACGAGTGAGAGATAGATGAGCTTCGAAACACCTTCGCCCCCGAGGACCGTCATGCCCAAGTTCGCCGCAAAGAGCATGTCCCCCTATACTCCCTGGTCGCCATCACCATCATGCTCAGCCTGCGAGCCGTGAGATTCCTCACGATCCAAATCGGGCGTACACGATACTCGCCTATTCAGCGGCTGAAGAAGCGACAACATGACTGCTCCGTCATTCTCCAGAGTAAGTCCATTCATGTTGTCTCCGTTGCAGGCTACGCTGACGTTCAACGTGTAGATCTTCCATACAGCCTCTTCGTTAATAGATCTCACACCATCCTCAGACCAGAGTCAGTCTCATCTGTCTTCTGCAGCCAACAGGCAAGATCATTTGACGAAGTCCTTCGCATTCTGGACCATGAACATCTTGCCTGCCTAGGCTTGAATCCTCGACGAGATTGCTAAAGACGAGAACACAGCTTCTCGCTTCCGCTTTCGCCCCAAGGTCTGCTACTCTAAACCCGGGAAGTGCACAATGAAAGACTATGGGGGTGGAATGATTGCGCAGGTCAACCCCTACAACTTCTTCCAGTTCGCGCAAGACAACAGACCTGGCTCCTTTATTTGGCACATTTCCTTGAATAAGCAAATCCCAAACCATAGGCTATTCGCAAGTCTACAGCACGTTCCAAATATACATCTGAACCATCGAGAAAGCGCCGCCGCGTCGGAGATACGGCCTATCAAGTCTCCCGAACTCTCAGTTCGCATCATCGGAGAATCGGACGAGTCGACTGTCTGCCTTGTAAATTACCTCTCTCAGGGTCTGTTGAAGTGTGAAAGTCTTCAAGACTTTACTACTGTTATTTATGCCCACCTCCAAAACGAGCTACACTTGCCAAACTCAAAGCCTGCGGAGAAGAACTCGAGTTAAAAATAGAAGACATCCTCGAAGAGATCCCATGCAAATTCGACATTCCTGTCCTTCCTTTCCACGTTCACCAAGCTGCCAACGAAAGAGAGCGACAAGAGCAGACAGATCCAGAGGAGGAAGATTACAGGTACGCTGCTAGGCTACAGCAAGAGGATGAAGATCTTCAACATGTTTTTATCCACTTATACATCGAGCTATCTTCAAATTACTAACTCCATACCAGCCTGACCCTTCCTCGCCTATTGTCCCCGTGTATCGTCCATCAGCGCGTCTACCACCCTCACAGAAGAAGACATCCAGCACCTTCTTGCCCAAGCTCGCGACTCGGCGTCAGCCAAAGACAAGGTAAGTGCTACGAAAAGGAAGCCTTGCTGTAACGAACTTGAGAAACTAACGGTCTGGTAGGCTAGCTTGAGGTCGAGAACTTAAATGAAGAAGAACCATCGTCAGCCGCCACTGAGAACCAGATGATTGTTAGGATGGCAGTAGCCCGATGAATTAATGGACATCGATGATGAAGTGGAGCCTAGTACCGAGGAATCCCAGTTCCATAAGAATGTGGTCTCTCACATTGATCACTACTGTGAACGTTGTCAGAATAATGTGTAAGATAACACGAACCGAGCACAGCGACAGCAAGGCCGAGGTGGTCAAGAAACAGCAGGAGATTACCCAGTTTGACACAGCTCTCGATGAGGTCATCAAAACACATCGACTGGATGTCTACCAGGTGGTTTTCGATGTTGAGTGGACGAGCGGGCGCAGTTTTCGAAAGACGACCACCTTCGACGAGGATTTCGTCCAGGACCACCGGCCGCAAATAGTGCACGCTTGCACGCAGGAGTGTGCTACTCCAGCTTCCTCACCCATATCTTGGTCTCCATGGCGCAGGTTCGTATATCACTCGCAAATCATCCCAGATACTAATAATGCATAGGCAAAAGCTTCTGAGGCATTAGCTTCAGCTGAGAGGCGGGATACAAGGGCAGCAAAGATCATTCCAACTATCGAGGTCGAGCTTCCGACAATGAAAAGAAACAACAAACGAAAAGCAGCAAAAACTACGACACCCGCAAAGCGCGCCCGTTACGAAGATGCGTTGAAGGACACTCCCCTGCAGGACATCCCCATTGACGAACGTGTCCAACTCTTTCGTCATGGCAATTATACTATCGACATTGACTCGTGGTATTTTACTATCCGAGTTCTGAAGGGTAGTTCGCCAACTGAAGAGTTCTAACGGGACTTGCAAAACAGGAGGACAAGAGACGCAACACTTTGTGGAAGCTGGTCCACGATGCCATGGATCTATTCCTCTGGCGCTTTTCCCCCATACCCGACGAAACCCACGTACCTGAAGAGAACACAGAATGGGACAAGCTTACAAACCTCGACACCCTCTGCGTCGACTTATGGTATTTGATGGAAGGCACGAACATCGATCATTTCGCTAACTGGGCTACGAAAATGAGATCCCATGTGCTGTTGAAAACCCTGATACTCCTCGCTTTGGCGAGTTCGACGTGGAGGAGGTTAATGAACCTATTGCTCTTCTCTACTAGGCCCGAAAGGGCAGCCGAGAGGAGGTTATCAAGGAGGAGCTTTGCTTGACGATGGATCCTCACGCGCCGCTGCTGCTATAACCGATTCCAGAACCATTCGTTTCGCACCATCCTTTTCCCTCAACTTTTCAGCATCAATCAATACTATTCCATCTCACTGCAGCTTGTCAATCAACACAATCTTTCCACCATGTCCTCCAAGCGCAACCATACAGCCAGCTACGACAGCAGCGATGGCTTCGATCGCCCTTTGGTGGAGGTCCTGGGGAAGCACCGCAGACGTTCTACACCTATGTTACCAACTCTCCCAACAAGAAATCTACTGGAGTTTCACCTACTATGGGGGGGGCCCTCTTGGCTCCCCGTATCGCAAGCATCGTTTCTCAAGCCAACAGATTGGGAGACTTGCGATGATCAGACTGATGATGATCAGTCTTCACTACGGTGAGCCAGTCTAAATACTTCTTAGCTCCCTGCTAACTATATCTAGACTTCACTAAGGCCACCATCACTGAATCCTAGGGTCATTACAAGGACCCCAACTCCTTGCGCGTAATGCTTTGCGTTAAGTGGTCCAACTCAGAGGAAGGTCAATGGGCATTACAAACCCACACGATCCAATGCTTGACGTTTGTGTCCGCAAGATTCTTCAAAACTACTCTCAGCATGTCTTCATTGTTATCGCTGGCGTCGAGGCCCAAAGCACACTGAGTTACAGACTGCAATACTTTCTCGCATCCTACGCTGCTTAGTCTTTCGTTCAGCGAGAGGTTACCGCTCTCGCATCTTCTACTACCCAGTCCTGATGTTTACATACATCAAGAGCTCCCTGAAACCACCGAGCACATGCAGATCTTTGCAGTGATGCTTGTTAATGACATTTACAGTCGGTAATGCAATAGGGATGTCTACTCACATGGCATCGAAGCAAGGCCCAACCATGCTCAGGCTGCTAATGCCTTTCACAATGCTAACGAAGAGCTCATTGAAATCAACAAACAACTTGCCGTAATTGCACAGAGCAAGAAGGCGCATGAGAATGCGATCAAGTCGCTTCTTCTGCTGTCTGATGGAGAACAGCTACTAGGCAACTTGGATGCGCACCGAGAGAGTGAAACTGCCATTGCTCATGGCTTTTTCAATCACAGAGAAGCCGAAATTCTTACCCTTACAACTGCCAAATCCGCTGAATCGCTCGCTGAATGGAAGAAAGACATAGACAGCAGTGCTTACTACAGAGACCCTTGGGTGTTTCTATTTTAGCTATTCTGTTCCGCCACGTCAGCCAAGATGGACCCCTTTCTCACCTCCGTTCTGACGTCCGCGACTATCTTGGAATCTATTGAGTCTTTTTCTACTATCGTGCGTCTAGCGAACGCACCACCGCTATCTTTTCGGAATACCTTTCTAATGTCTCGTGGTATGATTATTGATACCGGCCAAGGGATGGCTCTTGCTGATCTACACCACAGATTCGTTAAAACAAACATTCTGAACCTCGAGTTCATTCACAACCACTGCGTCCATTTTATTCATTGAAAATGCGCAGATTCGAGAGACGAACCAAATACATCGAATCCGAAATCAGGGCTCGTATGGCAACCAGGATCAATCGAGATGCCGGATATGAACTTCCTGAAGGTGCTGACAAACTCGGCTTCACTGTTTACATCGATGGAAAGCATTGGGTTGTCGCGACGGGGTATGGACCTGAGACTGGGATGCAGCTGATCACGAGAACCCTCGACTTTCTTGAAAACGACGCAAGCACCTTTTGCATTGGATCATCAATGTGTCGAACCGACTAACGTCAGTCAAGAATGACTATACGAAGCACGCCTCTACCATCACAACACCTGTTCAGTCCAAGACCCTCAACAGTGAGAGAAATGTACTGCGAAACATTTCAACCACGAAGCATGGGAAGCGTCCATATAGCGAAGATATCGTCACCACATCTAAACGAACCATTGGCATTATACGAATCACGAAGACATGGATAACAATCCGAGCCAGAATTCAAGATTCTACAACAACTCTTTTATTTTGCGTCATATTTTCGCGTTCACCGAGACTGCTCCAACGGCTCAAGAGATCGCACCTCCATCGTCGCACGCGGCCCATTCAACATCAGCAACGACAGATTCTCAACACGTTTTCGAACTTCAAATTATCATCGATTCTTTCACCGTCTCGAAGGACTGTTCCCTTGACGACTTAGAGTTCAATTACTACACATTATTGCTACGCAAAAAACTTATCTTTCGGTATAACCTCCACTACGTCGATACAACGGGCAATACCGCAGCATCTTCTACTCCAGTGCCCAGCATTGAAACGCAGGATGCCGAATTGGCCCCTGACGCCTCACCCAACGTCGCGATAGCCGGTTCAACCAAACTTTGATCCCTTACCAGATGTCTAAGATGGAGGTCAATGCCCGAAGCTCTTCCGACTGCACCGCCTGAAGTCGCAGAGGATGATGGCAAGGGAAGTGACGACGAACTCAACGATGCGCACGACAGAGCCCTTGCTCAGAAGGCTGGGGCCGCCAAGAAGCCAACCACCAAGGGCAAGAGGAAGGCTAGCCAACAGGATCCTGATGAAACCGACCACGAAAAGGACGAGCCTCAACGCAAAAAGAAAAAGACGGCGCTTGGCAGAGCTAACTCTGAAGCCGCGTCTCCTCTCACGGCAGTATCTGGCATTAAAACATATCCAACCATTGCCGGTATGTCACATGTACTACTGCTCTCAAAGGTTCGGATCCCGTTCCCACCAAACCATTTTCAGCCCAGACACAATATCAACTTGTTCCTCGGAAAGGACACCACTCTGATCTCGTATCGCAAGTCGAAGCCGTATCGCTACAGCACATCTTCACCATCTACAACAGTCCGAGGTAAGATAAGCTTCCTCGTCCTAACGATCAACAACTCATCATTCTCTACATGGAGTATAACCCGAGAGGAACCCGGATCTCGAGGCGACGATACATCAAAGAGAGAAGCGATCGTTCAGTAATCGAACGAGGTTACAGCCCGCACCGCGAGATTTCCACGAGATCAGGACAAATCTGTGGGACCAATCACAGTACACGGGTTGGATGAGCGCCGACGGCGACAAAGACATAACTCAAGACCCGACACTCGTCAACGAATCGAGAAGTCGCGTGCCCAACCGCGCTCGCAGACGCCCATCCGTTCTGACCCTGAGCCTGAGAACGCCTCCTCGAGCTCGCCGTTATCGGATATTGACAGCGACATTTTCTTCGAACCTATACAATGGGGTGATGCGTCCGCGGAACATGAAGATACTGCAAGGAGGCGGAAAGGTTACAATGTAACGCGCTGCCCAGAGTTCTGAGTCCTCCAGGCGCCCTCCAACATCCTCAGCGACCTCAAAGCAATTGTTTCAAGACTCAGGTCAAGGACAAACAAATGTAGCTGGAGATGGTTGATTGGCACACGACAGCCACAGCGATATGCGACGGCTATGGACACAACACGCCCGCCGCTGTCCCAAAGGGTCCAGCATATCTACAGCCACCTTCCCACAATTCTGAAATTTGCCCTCCGCTGGAACTCCAAAACATGGTCTGGCGATGGACACTCCCAGGCCGAGTACCACATTATCGAAGTTATCACTATCGAAGCCTCAGATGACGAAGGACGACCCCAGCCCAAAGACTCTTAAGCAAAAGACGGGCCTGAAGGACAACTGGAGAACCAGCCGTACTCTGCGTCATGGCAAGGACTAAATGGACGTTGGGCAAGCGGCCACTGTCAAGATCAGTATCACCAAGCAGCTCAAAAAAGCAGGCGACAGAGACAAACATATCCAATGGATCGGATTTTAAGACACCCGAGCGCGCCACGGCGTGACGACTGGAGAACAGGCGAGATGACCCCGTCGCCCTGGAGCAGGCCTGTCAACTTATTCGTACTAAGCTTATGAAGCAACCCGCGATATCGAAACAGCTATTCCAGAGCTATCACGAGCTCATGGACGGACTGTCAATCGCTTACCGATCAATGGCCGCCACTTTTCTTTTGTCTCCAGCGACTACGGGGGAAGAGGAACGCTGGCGTGAGTACCAGAGCTTCATTCAAGAAAATGAAGACCTCTAGGAAGGTTCAGTGCTTCCGACCTTGAACTACGCAAGAGTCAGTGGCACCCAACGACTACAAGATCCTCTGATGAAGCAGGAGATGGACGCACGACAGAAGATTTCGCCGGTTGGGTCGTAGGATCCCTTTTACTTTTTATCAGTTCAACTTGGGCCTTGATGCGTATAAGGGTCATCTGTCCCAAATCGGTGGGTAGACTACGCGCCTGCCACCATGAAGATCCAGCGGCGATTTCCAGTAGCTGAACCAGAGCTCTTGCTGTTGCCGCCCAATGACGCCAACGCCATTTTCCGGACTATGGCTATACCAGGGAGATACCGAGTCATGGCCAAGGCGCATTACCTATCAAATCGACAAGACATCACTCCGTCCTGCGACATTTGATAAAGATGGAAGGAGCCTTGACCTTGATGAAACTCGGTAACAATACTACTGCTGCTGCCACTGGTGAAACTGCCGCGACTCCAATCGAGCAGTGAGACGATACGGCTGTTGCATCTTCTGCTGCTCAGCCCTCCGACCAGCGAGATGTTACCGCTCTGGAGACTCCGTCTTTCGCCGTGGGCTCTGCGGGCAAGATACGAAAAGCAACAAGGGGCTCACTGAGCACTTGTGCACACAACATACCGGTTCCTCGTACGTCAACCAGGACCATTGTTCCCGGCGAGATGGTAGCCACCGATTACGGAGATCGTGTACCATATGTTAATGTGGGAGGAGACTTACCATGTTCCGGCCTGCTGCAAGACAACATCTCTCAACATCACCAAGATCGAGGCTAGTTGATGGAGGCCAATACTGGGAGGGGTCTGATATGATACCCAGCTATGCAAGGATGGCTTTGAGAAGAAGGAGAAGCAATGTGCAAGGATCATTGTCCGACAGTTCTTACAGACATCATTCCTGAGCAAGATCTCGATGGCCGTATTGCGCTTAAAATAACGACACCATGAGCTCTTTACAGAACAAGAACCGAGATGAGGCATCTACAACGAGAAGGATAAAAAGCTGGGAATGACTGGCTAGAGTTTATACAAGGAACAAGAGAACATAAAATAAAAATAATAGAAAACAAATATTTTTGACTTGTAGCCACACCGCGACTTGCTGATGGAACGGCTCGAATGGGTAGACATGAATCCTCGCCAGTCTATTCATTGTAGTGATTTCAATAACTATCGATCAGTTAATTTAAGCTTATTATAGGGCTGGACGGTTTTCTGAAAGAGGAAAGTTGCTCTGGGCAAGATTGCAAGTGGGAGTTGGTATGTGCTCAACGCAGTTAAGAATGCATTGAGTAGAACAAACGATTATGGTATGTTATTACTACAAGGGTATATGTAAACGGGCTCAAATCCGAATGCGTCTTTGATATTGTACGCCTTGTGGTGCAATAGTAGCTGGCAATTAAGTTATTGAAGAAAGGCAGAAAGAAGAGCACATTTGAGATCAGAGGCCGAGACCAGACCATTATTATATCTTCTTCCACAGCCAAAAACATCACTATGAGCAAATACAGAGCGTCTTCTAGCTTATAAGTAATATGTTTCTTGAAGTCTATCGTGAGGGTAGATACTTTTCTGACACAGGAAAGAGGTGCGTGACTAAAATAGAGTTGAGCTATAACGATATAGTTTCAAACAACTCTAGAGAACTTCAACATTCCCACGGGGATATGGTGTAGGGGAATCACGTTCGCTTTGCATTGTTTCGAATGCTTGCGAAAGGTCGGGGGTTCAAATCCCTCTGTCTCCAATCTTTTTGCCCGCGATGGTGAGGCATTTTTTATTAGATTCAGTCTTTGCAACTCTATTTTTAGTCGCAGTAACTCCGCACAGGTACTTCAGTAGCTTGGCTCAGCGTGCAACACAATCCTAAGTTCATACTTTGTGTTCAACAAAGGCAGTGATGATTGGGTGCGAGTGTCTGCTTTGCTTACTACATTGAATACAAGTGCAGAACCGCAACAGGACGTGACAGCCGTTCGAAACTACGTTGAAACTATTGAGAAAAGACTAGACGACGCGGTTCTCAAAGGTTCGCCTTTGTTGGTTGTTTTACAATGGTTCTGGGAAGTCAACCCAAACTTGACTGATATTATGGTGATGCTTTCATGCGCTTGCAGGCAGATTGAGGAAGAACAATCGAATATTGGATCTATCCCGAAATAAACATAGCATGAATGAGCGATAGGTTTTTTCCATTTATATTTTGATCAAGTTATGGATTAAACCGTATCATAGGGTAGTTGGTTCAAGGCACCAACAAACCCGTTCAAAGCCGCTCATAACCATAAAGCCATTGATCAGCTTTCCATTCGCAAAATGCATCTCCTGTCAGGCTGTCAGTGACAAGTCAGCCATGCTGCTGCATGTGATAAACAAGCCAGGGGTGCTGCATTTGGAGAAGCAGACACGTGCCGCCACAAAGCCATGAATCATGGGTCCCGCATCAACAAGGCTTGCATTCCTCGTCGTTCCCGGACAATTGCTAGCCTTGGGGAGCCCTTTCAGCTGATGTTCCTAAGTTTCGACGGGAGAGGCTTGATACCTCGTGAGCGAAATTAAAGACGTGGCAGCCTTTGACAACTTTTCATGTCTCAAAATACGTAACATTTTGTGTTCCACAGCTATCATCTGTGATTCTAGAAGAAGACATTATGTTATTACCGACGTCATGTTTAATACCCGCACAGACGTCCCCCGCGTTTGCCCCGGAATTTGGGGATGGAACTTTCACATGTCAAGACCTGGAACCTGGGAATAATGCACTACCAAAACCTGTCACGAGTCACGAGTCGTCATCTTACTCGGCTGTGGAACCGAATTGAGCTTGGAATGATGTTTGGGGAAGAATTGAGCCTTAGGTTTCATTGTTTGTGTATGCAATACATTTTGACTTTTCTTCGCGTTCTTCTCTTCCTCTGCTTTTTATTACGGGCACCGTTGAACCAGAAACCCTCATTGATACATAACGCGACCGTTATAATTGTTCCTGGGTGATAAACGACTTACAACGGCCAACTCACGATAAGCCTCTCACAACCCTGTCCTAGTCCCACCGAGGCGTATCGAGTCGTGTTACAGGCTTTGTCTTTCATGTGAACGACTGCCAATTTATCCGAAAGACCCAACTACACCATGTGTCTTGGTTCTAATTGATTCTCTTTGTCTCTTTGCTGACCTTGCATATTTTGACATAAACACATTTTCATATTTGGTCTATTCATCATGATAGACCACGTCCTAGGACGGCCTTCGGTCAAGTCTCGACGACTTCAAGTCCTCGCTGTCTTGACCTTTTGGTCTGCCTATTTAGTAAAGTCAGTAATCATTCCACATCTTCATTCCTCCCCGTGGGGTACTGACAGATACAGAGGTCACAAACATGGCCCTCCGGGGGCCCAGATGCTCTCGAAACTCTTCTCCAAGCGTCTGACAGCATGGCAAACCGTGGTGATAACCATGATCTACCTGTACGCTGCCCGTAACTTCAGTACTCTCGTCGGACTCGCGAGCCCCGAGCCCCTGGCCAATATGTACGACGCTACCTATTACCGAGCCACTTGGGTCTTGACTGCGTTGGACGCTGGTTTCTGGACGGCCATGAAGATCAGAACAAAGTGGTTGCGCGATATGGCAAGCATCGTGTTCTCGCTCTTCTACCTTGTTGCTGCTGAAAAGGCAGACGAAAAGGTCCGCAAGGTAAGAGGCATGATCACCGTTGAACATCTTCGTGTCTCTTGGAATAAGGGCACGTCGCCGTATTTGAGTTTCTTTCAAGGACTCATGCGACCTCGTTTCATGCGATGGCCTCCACGGCAAATCCGAATACCACGACCCGCCGATAGCGACTATAAAGAACCTGTTCTTGCGTGGCTATACTATGACGGACCGTTGGCAGATCTTCAGCATCACAACAGGATAATCCTGGACATTCCGGGAGGCGGTTTTGTCGCCATGGACCCTCGATGTAATGACGACAAGTTATTCTCTTGGGCTGCCAAATCAGCACTGCCAATTCTGAGTCTCGACTATAAGAAGGCACCCGAATTTCCGTACCCTTATGCGCTGAATGAGTGCTTCGACGTTTACAGGACCCTTGTAAACACCAAAGGTCGATGTATAGGCCTCCCGGGCACCGAAGTCCCTCATATCATTGTCACAGGAGACAGTGCCGGAGGCAATCTCGCGGTTGCTGCGACTTTAATGATAATGGAGACAAGACATCCAGCGTTCCGCAGATCAGGCCAAACAGAACTGCCTGCTCCTGACGGACTTGTCTGTTTCTATCCAGCTTTGGATATGAATATTGGCAACTGGATGACTGATGAGCAGATGTCTCTTATCAAAGATCGCAAGACAAGGAGAACGAATCGAAGAATTATGCGACGCAAGAGCATGCAGTATAATGAACTCGTGGGAACTCCTCACCACTCCGACGATGAAGAAGACGGATCCCCGCCGCCTGACACCAAGTTGAGTGCTCTGACAACGGAAGAGACTGTGATTATGGCATCACAAGGGCCCAGAAGTCCCCACCCAGAGTTCTCTCATGTTGGACCTCGATCTTTGAGCTTCCCGAAAGACGCATCAGAGACAAATGGAAAGACTTCATCTCATCATGCCGAGCCGATGAAAACACGACTGGCTACCTCATCAATGATTTCTTACTTTAACGATCGAGTGCTCACACCCGAAATGATGAGAGCCATGATCATCTTATATATCGGCGCACATAACCGCCCCGATTTCAGCCAAGACTACCTCCTCAGCCCTGTGCTGGCTCCCGAGGCTTTACTTGTTGACTTTCCCAAGACATACTTCATGACTGGAGAGCGAGATCCTCTAGTTGATGATACTGTCATCTTTGCCGGGAGACTTCGCCGCGCTAAAGAAGCTGCGTTTGTACCGGATCAGTCGGGAAGACAGACAGAGTTTAACGATAGGGATGCAGCTGAAGTGATGTTGATCCCTGGAACATCACATGGCTTCATGCAATTCCCGACTGTGTATCCTCCTGCTTGGAGGCATTTTGAGAGATGTATCGACTGGTTTGATCAACTATTCGATCATGCAGAAGTCATACGTGTGCGAAAAGACAGACAAACTAGGGCCGCCAAGTCACAGACCAATGGATTTGGAGTCAATGGCGATGGTCGACATCACATGCGTACAGAATCCAGCGGAGATGAAGACAAGCCACTGGAGATCAGCATGACAAAGATGAACCAGAGACGCAGTTCCGCCCAAACTTCACCACAGCAAAGTCCAGATATTAATGGAGGCGGCGAGAGCGGAGATACAACACCACGCGCAGACGCCAACGGATACTCTTTATCGCCGTTTGATAAAAGCGCCAAGAAGCGGAAGGGTGTGGGCCTGAGCAAGAGCAAGAATAGAAACAAGAGCCTCATCAAGCTCAAGAGCTCTGATGATCTGCTGGGGAGACGTATGCAGGGACTTGCAAGCGGGTTGACGGGGATGGGAGATGACGACTAAAGCTCGGAAGGGACGGGATCTTGCATGGTAGATGGACTGCATGATGATGTGAGGTATCGAATTAAAGCGAGATGAGATGCATTATATGTGGAGAGAAGTAAGTTAGCATTTGTATTGTTTTGAGTTGGAGTACACGATGAAGGCATATGTTTCAGTAGTTGATTCTCACGAGATATGACTTTTTTGTAGAACATCAAGGACACCCTTATAGAATGGTTTGCACAAAGGTGTGAACGACCAAGGCTACCTAGTTAACTCGAGCAAAGTCCATCAAGCTTCTAGAAGACTTCTCAAGCCACTGGCCATCTTCTGAAACCAGAGACGGGACATATCGGGATCAGCCAAGACTGGATCGCGGATATTGAAACCCGGCGGACCGTCGCGCTGTGGGCCAGGTTAAGGTGAGGTACTTTTGAGGCGTTGTGGCTGGAAGCAGTGTTGAGATACGGATATACGGAGTAATAATATCGATCTTTGAAGTTGATGCAATGTCATCGCTTACTCGTTGTTGTTGAGCAGCAAGAAAGTATTGTCATCGCTGACAAAGTTGTCAATACAGCCTCAATTGCAACGGCAAAAGAATAAGAAAAGGCCACAATTAAAACCGCAGCCGACGGCGTACAGCGACGAAAAAAGAAGCCATTCAGAAACATCATCCGAAGAGCAGAAAAAGCAGGGCTCAAAAGGGGGCGGACGGACCGTGTTTGCGTCAGAGCTCTCTTTCTCGATGATACTGAGCCCAACAAGCACGCAACTTATGATAGACCCCACGAAAAAGAGGCGGGAGTTGGGCCGATTGGATTATGGCAAGGATTCAGCTTCAATCCGGGGACGTTGGGTTGGGCTTGGCTGGGCTGAGAGAAGAATAAAAGACACGCCACTTGGGTCAGGTTATTTGGGGGATAAAGCACCTCACGGAGAAACCCCTTTAGAGGGAGCCTGCTTGCATGAGTTATGCTAGAAGGCATAAGTGATACGTACGTGTGTTTTGAGGAGGCATTTGTCGATCTGTTGGGGCTGGTAATGCTAGCTAGTGAGTATCGAATTTCTACGGGTCTTGATGGCCTCATGAAACGATACAGTGATGCGAATAGTGGATAGTCGGATACAAGGTGAGCAGAGTCTGAATCTCTCGGCATAATACCTTGCTTGACCTGAGGTACTTCCATCCGTAGTCTCCGTTTCAACCTCAAGCCTCAGCCTCTGGTTAAACCGCCTAAAATACTCTGTAGAATATAAGGAAGCATTTAATACGGAAGTCGGCCGTGACTGTGGGTCCAAGCCCGTCTCACCGGCCGGTAACCTCCGTGATTGGGCCGCACCTGTTGCCGGGCTCCCGTTCCGCCATTTCACCTCTTCAGCCCTGTAAATATCGATCAGCTATTCAGTAGACGAACTTGACTAGATCAGTATTGTGGTTATCACGGAAAAAGGAAGGTCAAGAAGATATCAAGGCCCAACTAATCTCTCGAATTTACCCGGTAAATCTGTGCCTTTCTATCACCGAGAATGGGTCATTGATGCCCGAGCAAGGGTTCACATGGTGATGCTGCAAGTAATCCAGAACTTCGGAAATCTGTAAATGACGATAATCTTGACTCTATCGATAGTATCAAGTTCCAGACGTGGCCAAACATGGGGGTATACTGCGCAACAACATGAGACGCAGGATATACATGTGCCCACAATCAAGATCAAGAGACTTTGTTTGGGGGTTTGAGCGCCCGCAAATGCTCTTGAATAGCCATCGAGATAGCTAGAACTCAAGGACATCGCAGACAGGGCACACCGACTTTACCTGGGGAAATGCCATGCTACGTGCTTCAGCAAATAGGATCACATTCCCAATACCTGCACCCCAAAGAACTGGGATATCTGTCCGATCTGACACGATTGCTTCGTACCCCAAAACAGAAAAACACCGCAACCCCTTTCCCATGAATGCGTGTGAGACAGACATAAAGAAAAAAACATCAGATGCTTTTTCAATATCCTTGTCCGGAGATCAGAACCCGAAAACCGCGTGTTCACCCTTTCGGCTTCATGTCACCGAACCGACCTGACCGAGTTGCCCAATAGGGTAACAAGGGGGTTGATTTGGGACCGTGCAAGGTGAGGTGAGGTGAGGTGAGGTGAGGTGAGGTGGGTGAGCTGACCTTGACGATTTGACCCGATAGTAATCTTTTCTCATTACCGAGACATAAGAGTAAATTACCCTGTTTGGTCTACGTGAGGCCGCCTATAACAAAAGAACTCGTAACAAAAAAGAAGAAACACTACAAAAAAAAAAAACCCAGTAATTTCAACGATGCTATGAGGGATATACAGCCAATGCTAGAGGCAGAACGGTAGGTGTCGGTGTAAGTCGAAGCGCTCCCCAGTATCACCGGCGCTTGACAAGGGGTCACATAGGTGAGTAATCGTCATCATCATGCCCTCGTAAAAAAAAACAAAAAACAAAGCACAGACAAGCCAATAGCAGCAACCGCAAAAAGGAGAAAGCGGATGAAAACGGGGTCCTTTGGTTAGTATAGATCATGTAGTTGTCAGGTATCTTTTGCGCCTGTTTTCAATAACCGAACGAGCTGTACCGGTACGGCTTATACACCTTCTCGCAAATGCTGGGATCGGGATCATCAACAGGGCAGTGCTTGTAAAGTTACAGAAGGACTCAGGTACACTTTAGGGGCCTCACCTCCGAAGGTAAGGTTGGGTTGGGTTGATGGACGTTATGCGCACCCGTTTGAGGTGCCGAATTTCCATGCTCTTTTTTTGGAGGCATTTATTTATTCACATCCTGATGAGAATCATTTAAAAAGTCGGTGGCTCTGCCTTGGCTCAGGTCTTTCGATTTCCCTTTGATTTACTCGCATCTATATTATCGTATCACCCATCTCATCCACGTCTTCCTCTTATATCCATCTCTTGGATATATCTCCCCCCTCATAACCTCTTGTGTACCTCCTCAAGCTTCAGCTC
This sequence comes from Fusarium concolor, assembly GCA_013184415.1. NCBI lineage: Eukaryota > Fungi > Ascomycota > Sordariomycetes > Hypocreales > Nectriaceae > Fusarium > Fusarium concolor. The sequence continues at coordinate 97,828 of JABCJY010000434.1, forward strand.
ACAACTCCATCATTATTGCCGGTCTTCCCGTTCTACCCCTCCACTGAACCCTCAATCGGCTGCAGCTTGCCGTCATCGTCAACGAGTTCAACCAACTGGAACAACCGCATTCAAGGCGCCACCAAAGCAACCCTCACAAGTACAAAACCGGCTGCTCCCGTTTCCCTTTTTGGCGTACCACATTAAACTTTGTGTGTTTATCATTACAGCTACAAGAAGCTCCCCTCTACCCCTCATTCTTCATCATGACTCTCGCACAACATTCAGAAAGTGAGGCCGCCTCACCTGTTCCCATCATCGAGACAGACGACAAGGGCAAGCAGTCAAGTACAAACGGCTATTTCCCCTCCAACGGCAATAACGGAACTGTTACTCCCTCCTTCATTGACAACATGGCTCATCTCTCTGTTGTTCGAGCTCGCGATGACTCTGACGCTGCGTCCATCCGCTCAACAAGCTCTCGCACCTCGAGGAAACCTCAGATGCAGCTTGCGAGCTACCAGGATGAGTTCACCACCAGCGTCTACGGCTCTCGCTTTGCGGGCATGGACCTCCCCAGGCATCATATGCCAGAGTGTGAGATGCCCCGCGACATTGCCTATCGCATGATCAAGGATGATCTGAGTCTCGACAACAACCCCATGCTCAAGTAAGTTTTGCTCTTCTCTCCACTTCAGAATCCAAAAACAGCTTCTAACAGCTCTTCACTAGCTTGGCCTCTTTTGTCACTACTTACATGGTACGTAGTCAATCCATATCCGTCGATTTCTTAGTTCGCGCCAAGCCCATCCACAGCGGAGCCGAACCATTTCTTGGCTCTGGGGCGTGACAGCAGCCACTGCAACATCAACACCCAAATACCCCACTATCATACCTCTGAATAGCTTCACTAACACCCGCACTAGGAAGATGAAGCCGAAAAGCTCATGGCCGAGTCCTTTTCCAAAAACTTCATCGATTATGAGGAGTACCCTCAATCTGCTGATATTCAGAACCGCTGTGTCAACATGATTGGTGATCTCTTCCACGCTCCCCCTGGCGAGTCTGTCGGTACATCCACCGTTGGTTCATCAGAAGCCATCATGCTCGCCGTGTTGGCCATGAAGAAGCGCTGGAAGAACCGCAGACAAGCTGAGGGCAAGAGTACCGAGCACCCCAACATTGTCATGTCCTCTGCCGTGCAGGTCTGTTGGGAAAAGGCCACTCGATACTTTGAGATTGATGAGAAGCTCGTCTACTGCACACCTGATCGATTCGTCATGGATCCTGATGAGGCTGTTGACCTGTGTGACGAGAACACCATCGGCATGTGTACTATTCTCGGAACCACCTACACTGGTGAGTACGAGGATATCAAGGCCATCAACGACCTCCTCGTTGAGCGGGATCTCGATGTTCCTATTCACGTCGATGCTGCCAGTGGTGGTTTCGTTGCTCCTTTCGTCGTCCCCGACCTAGAGTGGGATTTCCGATGTGAAAAGGTTGTCTCTATCAACGTCTCGGGCCACAAGTATGGTCTTGTGTATCCCGGTGTTGGTTGGGTCATCTGGCGATCCCCTGAGTATCTCCCCCAGGAGCTCGTCTTCAACATCAACTACCTGGGAGCCGACCAGTCCTCCTTCACCCTCAACTTCTCCAAGGGTGCATCACAGGTCATTGGCCAGTACTACCAGCTCATCCGACTCGGCAAGCACGGTTACCGTGCTATCATGAGTAACCTTACTCGTACTGCCGATTATCTGACAGAAACTCTCGAGAAGATGGGCTTTGTCATCATGTCGCAGCGTTCTGGTGCTGGTCTCCCTCTTGTTGCCTTCCGCTTCAAGACCCCTGAAGAGGGTGGTGATCCTGATCGTTACTACGATGAGTTTGCTCTCGCCCACCACCTCCGTTCTCGAGGCTGGGTCGTCCCTGCTTACACCATGGCCCCCAACTCTGGCGTTAAGATGCTGCGTGTCGTTGTACGAGAGGACTTTACCAAGAGTCGCTGTGATCAGCTCATCTGTGATGTGAAGCTGTGCCACGGTCTTCTCAAGGAGACAGATCAGGAGTCGATCAAGAAGCGTGAGGAGTACATCAGGAATCACATTTCTGCCATGGGCCGTGGAAAGCATGCCCACCCTGTTTACCAGGTAAGTTTCCGTCGCTTTTTGTGTCTGTTGATCTCTACTAACATATCTCTCAGGGCGAGTCACATTCTCTCCAGGGCAAGACTGGCAAGACACATGCTATTTGCTAGACTATATAGACGGATATTGGTCATCTCGTGAATGTTTGGCGTTGAGCGGTGTCATGATGGGTACATTTTAAATATGCGGACACAGACCATCAATTGATATGATACGACATTTGAACATAAATCCTCTTTTTTTTGCAGTTTTGTCATTATGCCAAGCCAGCTTTGCACAGCTGTGGTCCCAAAGCTTCGGAAATCCAAGTAAACCGTGCATTAAGCAAAGGTCTTGTTATTCAAGAATGAAAGGACGAAAATTGGAAAACGTAAATCAGTATATGGTATCTAGCTTTTTATCTAGCCTCGCTCTCTTCTCATCAAAAATCTACTTTTGAATCCATAATCATAGTCATCCCAACTCTTTCAAAAGTCTATATACTCATCGAGTAGCAGCAATGGCAGCCTCCAAAATATCCAATCCCTGGTTAATCTCCTCATCCGTAACAGTCAAGCTAGGAACAAATCGCAACGTGTTGGTGCCAGCGCTGATAATGAGCAGTCCACGCTCACGAGCAGCCTTGATAATAGGTGTAGGATCCTCAGATAGCTGCAGACCCAGAATAAGACCTCGACCACGAACCTCTGTCACAAGATCGGGATATTGGCTCTGGAGCTTAGCGAAGCGCTGCTTGAACACTTCGGATTTAGCGCGCACGTCAGCTTGGAGCTGCTTGTCCGAGAGACGACCGACGATATAGTGAGCAAGTCGGCATGCCAGAGGGTTTCCACCAAAGGTAGTGCCGTGGTCACCGACCTTCATCTTATCAGAGACATCTTGAGTCACAATCACAGCACCAATGGGGAAGCCATTGCCGAGAGCCTTGGCTGTTGTGAGGATATCGGGATGAGCCTCCTTGGGTAGGTTGCCGTGAGCCCAGAGTGTTCCTGTACGTCCAAGACCAGACTGAATCTCATCATATATGAGCACAGCGCCAACCTCACGGCATCGCTTAGCAAGCGCAACAAGGAACTCCTCAGTAGCAGGAGTAACACCGCCCTCGCCCTGAATAGGCTCAACAATAACACCACATGTCTTGTCGGTAACCAATCCATTAATAGCAGAAACATCGTTATAATCGCCTGTCTTGAAGCCAGGGACCATGGGCGCAAAGGGCTTCTGGTACTTGGGGTTTGGTGTCGCGGACAAGCTGCCCATAGTTCGGCCATGGAAGCCATTGTTGAACGAGACAATCTCGACTTTCTCGCCTGAGGGATCGATGACCTTTCCGGCCTTGCGGGCGAACTTGATAGCGGCCTCGTTGGCCTCAGAGCCAGAGTTGCACACGAAGACTGAGGCGGCGTTGTGCATGGCGCCTGACTCGAGTGTCTTTTCGACGAGGAGCTTGGAGAGGGCGCCGGTCCATGGGTTGTAGTAAAGGTTGGAAGCGTGAACGAGAGTCTGGGCCTGTAGACAACCAGTCAATAACGGTCAAACTCAATTGAAGCTGTGAGAGTATCTTACCTGCTCGGTCAAGAGTCGAGTAAACTCAGGATCGCAATGACCAAGGCCATTGACAGCGATACCGGCGGTAAAGTCCAGAAACTTTCGATCCTCAGCATCCCACAACCACGAGCCCTTTCCCTTCACAAACACAGGTGGAGGACGAGCATATGTGGCAACCATATAAGGCGCATGCTCGTTCACAATGGCGGCACTCTTAGAATCGGACGCAACGTCGGCGTTGGGTAGCGAAGCGAGGCCTCGACGAGCGATATGAGGACGAGCGACGGCGGCTAGGGGAGCCAATCGAGCTCGGAGAGGAAGTCGCAGAGCCATTTCGATTGTGAATTTTCAAACGGAATTAGTTACGAAAAGGAAAAGGGAAACGAACGAGGGAAGACAAGAGCTGGAGCGATAGTGACCGGCTGGAGGGGTTGGAGAGAATATTTGTGATTCTTATCTTATCAATCTCCTCCGCTATCGCAGTCGATTCGACACTAAGAACTTTATTCGAGTCACTTACCCCATTACAAGGATGTTGAATGGAGACTTTTTGACTCAAGATATGGAATCATTATGTTAATTGTCTACGGGTGATCTATCCTTGTTTCGTCACCGTTTAGATGATACTCTCTGCCTTTGAGACGACTATGTTGATCGATCTTCCTCTTCATTGACTGACTCATATTGAGAATATTCATCACAGAATTGACAGACTCATGTACTTCCACAGTCTGAAGCTTTAGAAACTGGTCATAGTTTAGACACGATGACTCTTTCTCCTCAGGTTGGACATGCTGCTTCCTTGCGCAAGACAAGATAGCTTTAGCTTAACTTCAGAAGCGGATCTCAGTCGATAGAGTGTTGAACTACAACCGACTCAACGACTACTCAAACGTCTTCAGAACAACATAATATCAAGGTACATAAGTCAGCCCAACAAGGTGACTCCCTAACACTGCATAGTAGCATCTTAAATCTAAACACCCAAACATGATACGAAACCGAGAACCCACGAAACCCAGCCTATGTATACAATCCAGCTAGATACACTACTAGCATGAGCGCCATACCATTTCCTCACACAGAACCAAGCCAACAAGAGCCGGTCGTTGGCTAAAAACGATGCACTTCAAAACAACCTAGACTGCGCTGTATCCACCGCGACTTCCTGTTCCCTGCACAGTGTTGAGGACTCGACGGATCCAATCTTTGAGTAGGTAGGGAATGTCGCGAATAGTGTCGCTGTGGGGTAGAAGGTCCCAGCCTCGGGCGCCGTAGCGGGTAAAGTTGATCCAGGAGGAGAAGATGAGGTAGCCAGCGATGCCCAAGAAAGCGCTGAATATGTTAGATATCATCTTGGGAGGAGATTGGGTGTACTCACATAAAGAATAACCAGGTGAAGAAGCCCCAGTGAGAGCTTGTGTTGTCACCATCGCCACCACCACTCTCCTGGTTTTCGCAAGCATACTTAGTATACCAGGTCAGGCGCAAGACCTTGACCTTCTCTTCCATCTCAAAGGATTCCCAGATGAGAGAGGCATTGTCATGCTTCAGCTGGTGCTCAAGAATAGACTCGCCATCATCCTTATCATCACCGTCCCCTTCCTTCTTATCACCATCCTTCTCGTCCGCTCGCTTCTCATACTTCTCTGAAGTGGTCCACTCGCCTTCTGTTCCCTCCTTGTTAGGGTCGCATAGGAATTCAACGATGGCCTTTTGCTCAACCCTCGCCTTGACATTACCCTTAAGAGGATCCTTGCCTCCTGTGAGGACCAGGCGCACACCCTCCTTCTTCTTATCAGCATTAGATTCACTCGTCTTGAGTCGCGTGGGAGTAACTTCAAATCGGGAGCCACCGGCGTTTTCGAGGTTGCCAGCAATCGCAATGACGTGTTCGATTTCGTCTTTCTCCTTCTCGCCAGACTCGAGACGGTGTTCAATAGCGCAAACTGGTTTTATTAGTTGGGCTCCAGTAGCATCTTGGAGACTGTAAACGCACCTCGTGTGCCGTTTGGACATTCTTCAGTCTTCTTGCCCCCACTCTTCTTCAAGGGCTTGCAGATGTCTAATGTATAAGTTGTGTTGAAATGTAGAGGAGGGTTAGGCCGGAACCGCGTCGTCACGACAGAATGAGGCCCTCCAAGTTTCGAAAGATCGAATTTATGTCCATCAGCGCGTATATTTCCGCAATCGAGGGTCTCTGCCGAGAGAGCTGGGGTCACCAGCAGAGGCAAGAGAAATGCCAATAGATCCGGCCGATGCATCGAAAAGACTTTGACAAAATAACACGGAAGTCGAGTCAGGGACGGTTGCTAAGCGATAAGGGCGAGATGAAGCTGGTAGAAGGGCAGTGATAAAAAGTGGCTGCCTAGCTTAAAACGAATGAAGAACCTCAAATAAAAAGATTATGAGCGCGTGCCTGTAACAAGAACAAGCTTTGTGATGAATGAACTGGTCACGTTGGCTTGAGCTATCGCGGCTTTGCTTAGCGTCATATGAAGCTCCTTCTTGGCGGTTGTGTCATTCCACGAAATCAGTGCCGCTAGCACGTGACAGCTCACGAGCCACCCAACGCCATACACGACACATGGCAACGGTTGTAACACATGGGAAGGCATCTGTTTCATGGGGTAATTCTTCTTCTTCTTTTTTTTTTTTTTTTTGGCATCAAAATGAATCTGTCAAGAAGGCATCGTAAAGACATAACCTTGTAAAGCAGCTGTCTGGCAAAAACACAATCCCTTCCAATCCGTAGACCAGACAGCCAAACCGGTCACTATTATCTAACACCAAACAACCAGGTACACCCAAATAAGAGAGCCTCGATAAAACCCTTGACCGAATTCAAAGCTTTCCACGGGGTATAAATATGCCCAAACTCATAAAACATGTAGAAATAACAATGCTGGACCATCCTGAACTCCCAAGATTGACCACCTAATCCCAGGCCTGGTCTCTTTTCCGCCGTGACATTAATTCTTTCCATTATCTTGTCAGGTCTCATTCGCAAAATCACATTCCTTGAGGACCACCCATCATTCCGTTCATCCCCTGCATCTGCTGCTGCATCTGTTGTTGTTGTTGCATTTGTTGCTGCTGCATCTGCTGTTGCTGCATCTGTTGCTGCAACTGCTGCTGGTTGTGTTGCTGCATCATCATTGCTTGCTGTTGCTGCTGTCGACGCTGTGCCATAGTCTGTTGGACGAAGTTCTGAGCCTGTAACATGCTCTGCGACTTAATCTTCTCCAGCATCTCTGGCGGGACTCTTTCTGGACCACCGTGCTTCTGAGCGACCTGATTAAACAACCTGTTGTATATGGCCCTAGCATTTTGCTGCAATTGGAGTTGTAATTGGTTTTGTTGTGGCATCTGCCCCATCTGTCCCATTTGTTGCTGCTGCTGCTGCTGTTGCTGCTGCTGTTGTTGTTGCTGGGCCTGCTGCTGTTGGGCCTGCTGTTGTTGGGCCTGCTGGGCCTGTATCGCCTGGAAAGCTTGGAGGTTCATGTTGTTGCCATTCATCATCTGGCCGCTGACTTGGCGTTGCATAGGGCTATTGCCCATCTGGTTCATTTGGTTCATACGCATCATTTGTTGCAACTGTGCCTGCATCTGAGGAGGGAACTGTCGCATCTGATTACCCGACATATTCTGCATTTGTTGAGCGTATTGAGCTGCAAATTGCTGCTGCTGTTGCTGTTGTTGAGGGCTCATCATATTGCCCTGCTGTTGCTGCTGTTGAGCGATCAATTGCCTCTGCATTGCCTGCATCATCTGCTGCTGCTGTGGACTCATCTGGCTCATATTACCACCATTCTGCATTGCCATCTGCTGTTGTTGAATAGCGCGTTGTTGTGCCAACTGAGCCGCAAATTGTGGGTTTGCCTGGTTCATGCCCTGATTGTTCATCATCATGCCTTGGCCAGGCTGCGAGTTCTGGGCCATCATAGCTGGTGGCGGGCTGGCCTGGCTCATGCGAGGAGTTGCCGCCATAGCAGGCCTGTTGATGGGAGTGCCTTGTGCCATGTTTGGCGTCGAGTGAGGCATCCTTGGGGTGCCAGATGGATGACTCTGTTGGCTTCCCCTAGAAGACATGTTGTGGGCCATCGGGACAGACATGGCCGCTGGATTTTGAACCACAGACGATGGCCGCGGGGGGCTGTTCGCCATACCAGAGTTGGTTTGCTGCATGGGAACGCTCCCGACCATAGGAGACGACATATGCTGAGGAGTACCTTGTCGAGCAACTGGAGAAGATGCAGGTGGTTGAGAGATCTGGGCCTGGAAGCGGGGTTGGGCTTGGGGAGGCATGTTGTTCGCCATTTGAGGGGTTCCCGCGGCAGCGTTATTAGCTCCGTTGGTAACATGTGTACTTTGAGGATGGGCGTGTTGTGGTTGGTTCCCGTTGACCCTCTGCTGGGTGGTTTGATTGTTCTGGTTATTTTGGTTTGCGGCTTGTGCGCGAGCTTGAGCTTGTCGCTGGGCTTCGGCCCTACGCTGTTGAGCTTCCCTCGCCTGAGCTTCTTGGGCTTGACGAGCTCGGTCCTCAGCAGCTTGCTTCTGGGCCAGTGCCTGTGCCTCTTGCTGCTGTTGCGTTCTCGCCTGCTGCACCTTTCGTTCATTCTCGATTTGCTTGAGCTTCTCCTGTTCTTTCTTCTCAGCGTGATCCCGTTGGATGTCGGCCAGAACTTTAAATCGTTCGAATCGGGGCTCGAAGGCGGATGCACCACCTGAAGCATCCCCGTCTGCTGCCCCGCCATTTTGAGCTCCATTTGCGCTTGATGCCAGACGTTCATCTGCAACCAGCATAAACCGTTCTGTCTCTGCAGCCGCGGCTTCGTCCGCAGCCATCTCAGCGACGGTACGCTTGCGCGTCTTGGGTTGAGGAGGAGCCTCTGAGTGCTTGGGGTGACTCATGGCCTCCATCAGAGCGATGGTTTCCTCGGGTGTCTTAGTAGGTTCAAGCATTAGTGGCGCATTGGTTGCCAGTAGAATCTGGCCCTCTGCCGCGTGGATGTTGCTGCCGTCAAGTTCTGTCTTTTCACGCTTCTGGCGTTTTGCGGGGGGTGGCATGCTGCCAGCAGTAGGCGTTGGAGGAATTAGGGACATGGGTGTTGACGGCGGTTGGCCAGGCCCATCATTTTGACCTCGAGGGGTAGATGCTTTTATCAAAAGGTCCATCTGTAAACTCTCTGGTGTTGGATGTAACACGACAGTAATAACCCGTGGCTTTGTTGCTTTGTCCTTCTGCTCCTCGGGTGCAGCCGGTACTGTAGGAGCGTTCTCTTTTTCAGCAGCATCGTTAACTTTTGGCTTCCTGTCTCCATTGGACAAACTCTCTTTTGGAAAAGGAACGTTTGGAGACGGTGTCAAGCATTGGTTGTAGTTGTGAATGGATGACGGCACTAGGGAGCCCTTTGCTGCCGTAGGCTTCGCAACATCCTTTGCTTGTGCGAGAGCTTTGTGGTTATGAACTTGAACAATGAGGCATCCGTCATAAAATGGCACGCCGCCTTCGGTGAAATAAGAAAGAAGGTCATGAGGGACCGTCCGACTTCTGAGGTGATCGAGGAAGATTCGCATAGGCGATTTGTATGGAAACATGCCATCTTGGTTATCGAATCGGAAATGTGTTGCATGAAGATGAATGACAAGCGAAGGAGGTCGGCCGGCGAACTTATTCAAAATATAAGAGTCTGTGACAACTTCAAAATTGTTAGATCGCGAATGGCAAGTCAATAAGTCAGAATATCAGCATACCATAAGGTCGAGGTTCCGCGTCATGACTAGAATGATCTGCCGCTATAGACGCTGATCGTAGGCCAGCACTGTTCCTAGAGTGTCGGCCTTGTAATTGCGATGCGGTTTCTCGTCGGGCTCTGTTGACGGGTCGGACGGTTGATGCAGTGATGGCCCTGTCGCTCGCCGAATGAGGCGGCTGCTTGGCGCTTGGTGGAGGTTTCTTTGCGGATATTGATGGAGAGGGAGATGATTTTGATGAGACTATAGCACCATTTGTCTGAATCCCAGGAGGGATCGGGCGCTTCACCTTGTTGGCGACATTTTGCTGGGTGATAGGTCCAACTGGCGCCATCGTGTTGTAGTCGCGCTGCGCCGCGGGGGCTAGCGATTATGACGATATCTCGGCCGATTTAATCCGCTCGATTTCGATGCAAATGTTCGTTCAGGTCGCAAACATGGATGTTTTAATTGCAACGGCGCGATGCCGGATATGAAGTTGATTTGACTGGAATGGTATGGTCGCACGTCGCTTGGTGTGATGCGGAGTTGGCCGCGGTAATCTGAGGTTAGGGGCGCGAGTATCTCAAAGAAGCGCAAGTCAACAACAACAAAAATGATCCATGAGAGAGTGAAACAGAAGGATAGGCTCGTCAATTTCCTTGATATGTTCGTTGCGTTGTCTTCGTGGTCGGGTATTATTTCGATGATGTTGCACGCCTGGTCGCAGTATCACGGGTGCATTCCCTGGGGTGAGGTCGGCTGGATTACGGAAGTTAGGTCACGTGAACGAGTAATCAGGGAACCAAGGTCAAACAAGGGCAACAATGGAAATTCACAAAGAACAATTATTTACTCGTCGGAAAACACGATTTTTCAAATAGATCAAATCGTTGAATAAACACACGCGTGCTCGTGTCTGTAACTAACCCTTATAAACATGTACTGAGTTTCAAAAAGCTCATGGTATCTCTCGTGCCTAATTCGCAAGACGCGTTGGTCTCACTCACGGCCCTGAACTCGACGCGCCCAATCATCATTCAGCCTCATAGTATCAACCACCACAACTCCACGTCCTCGGCCAACTCTTTCAGGACGCTGCCACCATTCTTTGCTCTTTGTAGCCCTTTCAGCCTCGGATTCACTATCCGCCAAACCACCAGAATTGTCGTCTGCGCCAACAACGAGGATGACGTCATGTCGGAGCCAGGTCTGGAGGGTCGTGATGATGCTGCCATCCTCTCCAGAGAGAGCCTTCTGGAGGTAGATGACCTCTGGCTGAAGATGTCGCAGAATATGAACATGGCCATTTGGAGTAGTGAAAGGCATAACCATTGTCTCCTTTTCAACCAAGCCCAGAGCCTGCGAATAGATAGAGTTGAAGGCTGGGCTGGCGGATTCACTATAACTTGTCAGCGATAGTACATTCAAATAACACAAGCAAAGCATACAGCTGGTTCTTGGACTCTTCAGCAGGGGTTTGAACTTGATCATGTCCAATGTTAGAAAATGAAGAGCTCAGCGAAGTTGGCGGAAGGTTACTCGTAGCAGTATCCATAGTAGGCTCCTTCAAGCCCGGAGCATAAATCAAAACGAATAGCTTAACCTTGGAGTGATCGATATGTCGAGAGATGTGGGAGAGGATAGACTGCATCATGTTAGCGCGCGAATCTAGAGATCAATCATTTCAACTTACAGCGTGTTCGTGGAACGGATCCTCCTCTTCAGGCACGGAGCCTGTCTCGGCAGACACCACAATCGCAACCGTCTTGCGTCGCCTATTGCCGCCGATGAGTGGTGATGAAGTATCGGCGGGCGCTCGTTCTTTCTTAGCATCTGCTTCCTCTTGCCAGGGGTTGGTATCGTCAAAGGGGCTCTTGTCCTCCTCGCGAATGCTAGCCAAAGCCTTGCCCATAGCTGCACTCGCAGCTGCGACACCAGCCGCCACAGTCTTACCTGTCGAGTCAAAGAACTGCTGCGGGCTCGGTGTTCGCCGTAGAGCACCAGACATGCGCGAGCCCCAGCCTCCGCCGGTCGCTTCTTCGTCCGCGGGCGCAATTCCATGGCTCTGGTCGTCGGGTCGAGGTGGTTTCTCAGGTCCTTGAGTATCGCGCGAGTTGATATCTCGGGAGCCATGGGGTTGATTGTCACCTCCGCGAGCTTGATGGCCGTAGTCTAAGTGTTCATCTTCGTCATCTCCATCCTTTCGCTGGCTCCATACCCAAGCGGCCACACCTACAGTAGCGACTGTAAGTGTAACTGCGAGAGGTACCCAGTGAGTCCAAACTCCCCGTCGCGACCGCGACGATCCGTGATCGGGCGACATTTACGCGGCGCACTGTCGCATAGCTAGGTGGAGATGATGGCGCCAATGGATGGCAGCAGGCGCAAAGAGCCCTTTGGCGTAATTCGAGTGTCTAGAATATGATACCCTTCAGCAATTGCGTCAAATTGGCGCAGTCGTTTATGCAGCGAAGCCTAGGGCCAGATAGATCCGATTATTCTCGATACGCGGTGGTTGGTGTAATCGGCATCTCATCAACAACACGGTGGAGCTGCGACAGGCGAGACCATCAATCCCCCAGCAACAACCCACGGGTCAGCAGCCCGAGGGCCGATAGAGAGCTCAGCTTTCAGGGGCTCCATTGCGGGGGACTATCCAATAATCCGTTACCGAGGTCGGATCCAAACCGTCCACGTGAAACGGCTGAGATCTGTGGCTGTGCTTGTCTATCAGCCACAAGCCACAGGCGGGACAACACCCCACGTACGTCCTTTTTTGAGGTCTTGGCAATGATTTGAGTGACTCTTCATCATAATTTGAATGCAAACGGCTCATCGACAGTCTCTCGCGTTTACTCAAGGGCCAACCAACCCGCTGAACTCATCCCGAATTCTCACTTAACACATACTTTCTCCGATATTTTCCCCCTTTGCATCACCATCTTAACAGGGCTCCCACGGCGTCATGCCCCACGCAGTCTCAATGCCTTCAACTGGGCTTCAAGCCCTTATTCTTTGCGGGCCTGGCTCGTCATTCCCGACATTCACCTCCAACCCCGATGAGAGCCCCAAGGCTCTTCTACCTATCGCGAACCGACCTATGGTCTGGTATGCGCTCGATTTCTGCTACCGAACTGGCATCACAGGTTAGTGACTTCAGTGCTGTTGTGTTGACTCATTCAATATATGTAACCAACATGCGGCTCACTTTACCCTATACATTTCTTACGATTTATACTGACAACCACCAGATATCAACCTAATCTGCCCTCCTACAGCATCAGAGGCTATCTCAACCGCTTTGAATACTAACCCTCACCTTACGGCGTTGCCCTTGCCGAGACCCGACATTCTCTGCCCAGTAGACCTTGATCAGAATACAGGCACTGCCGAGATCTTGCGACTGCCAGAGATTAGATCAATTATCACTGGCGACTTTGTTGTCCTTCCTTGCGACTTGGTCTGTGAGCTTGGAGGAGACAAGCTTCTTCAGTCATGGATGGTCAAGTCAGCTAGCCTTACAGATACGCTTGGTACCGCCAGGCTCTCTAATGGCCATCGTTCAATTCACAGCGGAGCACTTGGTGTCTGGTATGACACAAAGGCGGTTGTGCCAATCAAGAAGGAGGAGACTGATTTCATTGCGACAACTCCTTTGCCGGCATCTCCCATTACACCACCCAAGGGATCGCTCTTCTCGAACTTGTCCAAGCTCGTGTACTCCATGCCAACCGATTCTCTGAAGGATCTGACAGAAGAGAAAAACTCCCTACCAGTCCGCCACAGCTTGTTGCGGGCCCATTCCCGCGTACGAATGTTCACCACCCACCGAGATGCACACATCTACATCTTCCCTCGATGGGTCCTCGACTTTGTAAAGGATAACGAGCGACTGGAGAGTATCGGAGAAGACGTTATCGGATGGTGGGCAAAGGCTGGCTGGCAGTCTGGTCTTGCTGAAAAGCTGAACCTGGAGAGCGCATGTGCTCAAGGCCGGGTCGAGGAAACTAAAGAAGATGAAGATGGCTCCGCTTCTCCCAGAGATCCCAGCCCAAATAACATGTCCAGCTTAGGGAACCCCGTTTCTAACGATGGTGCTGCTGACGCAACGCCGAGTATTGCCGTTGACGATGGGTCTTCAGCTAACAAAAATGCGAGGTCGTTCCAAGTGCCGCCGATCGTTGCCTATGTTCACCCAGGCGGAGCCACAGCTCCCTTGATTCGCCGCGTCGATACTGCGCAACTATTGCTCGCCATCTCACTTCAGCTTGCCAAGCTCCCGTCTCTTGAGGAGACCGGCGGAGAGTCACCCTCACCATACGCACATGCAAAGAAGATCGCTTATCCGGAAGGTGTCAAGTCCCGAACCACTATCACACAAAAGGACAGTCTAATTGCCGAGAATGTGACAGTTGAGGAAAAGACATCAATCAAAGAAACTGTGATCGGCGCCGGCTCGCAGATCAACGAGGGCGCCAAGCTCTCTCAGTGTCTACTCATGGAAGGAGTTGTTATTGGCAAGGCCTGCAAGCTGACGCGATGCATTATTGGAAAGAGAGCTGTCATTGGAGATGGATCCGTTTTAACTGATTGCGAGGTCCAAGAGAACCTGCTTGTTGAAGCTCGAAGTGAGTTCCCGTGCCTTACCCTAGAGGTTGATCAATGCGCTAACCACCCACCCCTGCATAGCTGAGGACAAGGACAACAAGCTTATGAGCTCCGAAGGTTTGGAGGCAACAGAAGCCGAGATGGAGGAAGTGCTCCAGGACATGGAAGCTGACACCGAACAAGCCGTGATGGATTAGAATCATTAGATGTAACCACAGTCGGGGAACCAGTCAAAATCACTCAATAGAGTTAGAGTTCAAAACCTGGACTTTTGCTTAGAGACAACCTTGTCTTGCCCGTCTTACTGCGAATATTATTATTACCACTATGGTTGCATCTGGTGCGGTGTTGTAAATCTGCCCTGTTTTTGCCGAGGCCTAGAACGCCTGAACTGAATGGAGTTAATGGACGGCCGTTAATGTGTCATCCGGACTCAGGAATACGATAAGTTAAAATGTTTCATGGCTAAATGCTGAATTCAATGTCGCTTGATGGAAAACGTCTGACTAGAGACCCACGATGTCACCTACCAACCGTGCCGAGATATCCTCAAGAGTATACGACATGCCTCGCTTGGCATTCATCCGAAAGACACTCTGCAAGGAGAACATTGTCGATCCAACAATCGTACGAGTTTGAAGTTTTCCATGTTTCTCCAAAAACTTTAGGATAATGTTTGTGTAATAGCACTAGGTTTGGAAGATAGAGGTTGGGGATATGATCGACGATCGCAAGACGGGACGAAACTAATGTGCTGTCACCCTACAATCAGGCCATGTATGTTTTTAGGGGGCGTTTCAATATCGGATCTCTGCGCTTTGACGATATTGCAGTTCGCTAGAACGGAATAGCATCAAAAGGGCTCTGCTCTGTGACTGAGCATTACCCCTGCGCTTAAGCGTGGGCCAGTCTAGGGAACTCGGAACCGAACCATTACGAGTTCCCCAGCCTTGCAGTGACACTCGAAACGTAATGGATACAATCAAAGGAAAGGAACCACTTTGAGGGCGCTTGCGAGTGACAGGCTAGCCGCGTCCTCAATGCTGGCCTAGGAGTTGTTGCTCGGTCGAGACGTGCTGCCATTGATCACCCAAGATCGAAACAATATGTAGAGATCGAAATATTGAGAAGACGTTCCAAACACTCGGATATCAAAGATGAATTAGGGTTTCATGTGCATGGATTGGGTTTCATGGATCTTCTTACAGGGCTGGCACTGATAGATTGACTTCTTGAAACGAAACAAAGTGGTTTCATAGCGGTTTTGCATAGATAGCTCATTAATTGACCCATCACCACGTTTGATGGTATTCCCATCCAATCTACAAATTCCTCATGGTGATTTATTATCCGAAAGACGTCAGATATGCTTATTTACCCTCGAATTCCCAGAGTCTGCAGCAGGTAACATATAACGGTGTAAGTCTAGATGTTCTCGACCTCTGTAAAGTGAGGTGTTGTGGCGTTTGAATGACATCGCACATACTGATTCAGTGTTGAAAAACACATGTCACTGAACGCAGGGCTTAGCTGAACTACTGACTCAAGTCCAGACATAGCCCATGAGTTAACCTAGAAGGGATTTCACAGTGATGAAATACGCCCCATGAGTTGTCGCAGTGAAACTAATCTACCCTAAAGCGATTTCGAAATGTTTCAAGAACTAACCTCCGCATAGATCGATCGATCCCGAGGCTGAAGAAGACCACGTTCTAGAACTGGAAATATCGATGAGCTAGTATGGGAAAGGGCATTGTAGCTAGTCATGAAGCTGCCGATTGTGGCATATTGTGAGAGAATTACCGACGTCGTGAAATTCGATCGGCTCCGCGGAAACGTCAAGTCGATCAAGCGACGGCTTGACAGGAGGAGCTAACCTAATATTAACCAACTTGCGACGCCATAGTTAGAAGAATAGCCACTAATTTGTATAAGCTCACCAAAGGTTCTGGGCTGGACAAAAGTCTAAATGGTCTTATAGTCTGGGCATAGGATAATAGCTTTTCCATTCACAGATGGCAATTTCTCCCTAAAAAAAGATGAGCGATCACGTTGAGGCTGCAATATAGTTTGCTCCAGCCCTTTAGTTGCCGGCCCGACGGATAACAAGCAATGCCACTACAAACGGTCAAAACGGTCGTTTTGAGCCAACATTCCGATGCTATTGATACGCGAATGTCATCGGAAGGATGCCCTCCATGCGTATTAGAAATCAGGACACGAATTGTCAAAGACGGCAAGCATATCGTGCAATTGATCCAAGGTTCTGTGTGTGGCGGGAAAAAACCTCGAGAGTTAATCTGTCGTACTATTTAGTGAAATGTCTTTGGTAGTCTAAGTGGCAGCAGTGTCAGTGTCAGTGGCAGCGCTTGTGTTCCCTGACCATGTCCTGCCATCCCATGCTATGCTATGGATGGATGGATGCCACGCTGCAGATGCAAGCAAATGCAAACCTATGCAGATGAGATGACGCAGGGCCAAGGTTTCGGGTTACCACTGAATCTCAATTGAACGAGCAGCGCAAGGAACAGGGCTTGAAAAAGACCTTGGGACCCCTGACTATACCCAGTTGGCTGATCTTCTCCCGCTTGTCAGATCAGCTAACTTACCCATGGACGGATAACAGACGGCCCACGGGAGATTCACAGCGGGTGTAACAGCGGCTGCGGTGTAACTTCGATCTGGGGGAGCACCAAAACCGCCAAATGACATTGGCATCTGACATTGGCATCATGAAAAGAAAAGTGAATCGGCGATCGCAACTGCACAGCCAGGGCCTGGGCCTCTCTGGTATGATATATAGGCTGACCGGTGGGCCATGGGAAAAAATCGAATAGATTGAGCTATCCCTATAGAGAAGACTAAATACCACCGAGGTCTGAGTGACATTCTCATATGGAGATCAATGTAGGGCAAATAGGTAGGTAGCTAGTTTCTAACACTAATTAAATGACTATGTCAGCGGATGCTGACAGTTTCGGGACCCTGGACCAGAAGCCGCAGACCCCAGGAGGGTCCCTCAGCCCGGGGCGAGGCAAAGGGCCAGCCCAGGTGGAGATAGAGAGGCAGATAGATCCCTTAAGGCAAGGCACGTACGTTGTCGGCCGGCAAGAAAGACGGGACCGTTGATCATCTCTCTAAACCGAGTAAAAGTATGCTGGCGTTGTAATGCAGCCGCCATTGTATTGCCTTGTCGCAGTTTGCTCTGCACGTAAAAAGCCACAGCAAGAGCCACAGCTGGTGGACTTCTCGGCTACAATACTACGGCAACTAGGTCATCAGCTTAATGTGCTTATGGACCGAGGTACAGTAGCGTGCGTGGTTAACTGCTACAGTCGCCTGACAACTAGCCTCATAGATAGGTTGACAGCCAGGGAGGATGAGAGAAATAGCGTGTGATGTCCGAATAGAGGGAGATAAAAGACCGAATTGGCAATAGACGTAACATCGTCTACTCAATATAGGTTGAAGGGATGCATAGAAGGGAAGTTGGCAGGCAGAGAAGGCAGTGATGGCCAAACTCAAACCGAGAACCCTGTGTTTGTCCCTGTATTGAGCTCTACAGAGGATTCCAGGGACCTTCGCGTACCAATTGGAGTTCCCTGTGGGCCACTGCATCACGACTTACCAAGCAAGGCTCCTGTCCATCAACGGCACTAGTGCAGAGATACTGTATTGCCAGTGGTGAAAAGCAAAAACGGTTGCGCGAGTGCGTGGAGAAAGTGTACGAGGCTACTTCTGTCTGATGAGCCGGTCCTGTATCTACCTCACCTAGGTATGGAGTATGCATAGTGGGCTGGACATGACATATCACCTAAAAATCTGACACAATGGTCAGATGCAAGACTCTGATTGGAAGGATAACTTTGCGGATGCAAACCCGCAGCTCAGGTGAGACTGTGGATAGAGAAGTTGTAAGTCTATGATGACATAGTGATACTAATAGTGAACAAGTATGCAACTCGACAGGAGATCAACTCTGGGACTTCTCTGGAGGAAATTGGGGTGAAGCAGCAGTAAACACACCACATATACTAGTTTCTTGGCATGGGCATAGGTCTATCTTGGGAATCGTATGCTACGATGCTGGAGAGAGGGTCGGAGATGGATCTTGCTTGGGGATACGGGCTTGGCCTTTTCTCGGTGGAGACGAACTTGTTTGCCTGTAAGGTAAGCTGAAGAGGATACTGACAGTAAAATCACGGGGTCTCGACTCTTCAGCTCTTGAGTCAGCGAAGCGGGAAGCAGGGGAAAACCTGGTAGAGAGACGTAAAGACAGAGGCTAGGCACGGGAAGTGGATATGATGGGATGGGATGGGATGGGAGGATGGATTCGAGTCTGACT